>WSZQ02055688.1:0-26726 GCA_019419845.2 Weissflogia rhopalogaster
GATAACGTACACCGATGACATCAGGCTAAATTTGGTATCATATGAAAGATAATTTTCTCAGGAAGAGATTGATAACATATAAACTAATTTGGAAAATATTGATAAAAGCTTGTGTACCTCCTGTGCTAATTATTCAAAATGTTTCACCAACCACCGACAGTGAATTTCATCAATTATACTTGTTCTTCAGTAGAAATTGCATTATAGTTTCCCAATTGCATATTTCTAACTTACTTTGATCACTTCTGCCTCAAATTTAATATATTGTTTCCCAATATAGCTCACTTGTTATTTCGATTGACATTTAATATCGATAAAATTGCAAATATATTTGTCTTGAAATTATTAAGAATATCTCTTTCTTGTTTCGGAAACCTAATTCAAAATTGTAGCAGAAAATTTAAAGAACTTCTATTTCAAAAACAACCGTATGTATCATCTTGTTTCCTTGAACTTTAAACTACGTGAACCAGTTAATAGAATAATTCTCCGGCTTCTTTCTCTTAAATAAAAAAAATATCGATATTAATTTAGTTCCCTTTCAAAAGTCGAGGCATTGTAAAAACTCGTGGGGCAACGGACTCAATGTTTAAAAAATGGGACGTCTGATGACCCAAGCGTAGTTACCAGTAGCTGCAAAAATGCTTTCAAGTAGGCAACATATTATGCACTGACATCATCAAAACTTAATAAACAAACTCTGTTTCAGAACCAAAGATGAAAAAGACGAGCGTCCACGTCCAGTTAACGAAGGATCCGCCTCAGAAAGTGATTTAAAGGACGATCCCACCGAGGACGAGTTCCCGGAAGATCATTTACTCCTCGAAACTGAATTCCATTGCAGAAACTCTGATCTTAAACTCGATGTAAGTGGAAACATACTTTTTTTTTAATTATTATTTTCCAACCTCGTTTTACCTTTCAAACATCATACCTAATCAAGTAACAAATAATATTTGAACCAAATTTTGCGATTTTAGCTTGACGCCGAAGTTGTAAGCTGCTACTACAGTGCCTCACACACCGATAACATATCAACCGACGAACACGATAGCATCCGCGAGCATTCAACACGCACGACAAGCACAGCACATTCCTACGCCCAGCAGCACGCACATCGCGGTGGCGGTCTGCAGTCAAGCGACAGCGGTGCCGACCTCACCGAGCTGCAGCAGCAGGCGGCACGCAGTAGTGACGCAGACGCCGCCTGGCACCGCTTCTGGGCGCATCACGGTGAACGCCTCATCTGGGATTCGTGGATCACTAAGTACAGTGACTACATCAACCCAGACTACCTTGCTGCTGGTGCCCAGGATGAGCAACAAGAATCGCTTGACATCAAAGACGATTCTGCGAAAACCAGCAGCGATAATTCCAACAGTGGTAAGGCAAAATTTACGTTTGATAAGCGCGACATCGATAAATTTGACGCTTCGGCGAGTTTGACCTGCATCGACGAGCATACAGTCCTGCAGGAGAAGAATTTGAATACGCAGGAGATCATTCAACGCAATCGGCAACTAGTGAGGAATTTATCAAACTCGGATTCGTTTGATAAGCTCAATGCTGATATCTCCGAAGGGTGGAATCCTCTATCGCCGCTGAGTGTCGATTGTGAGACTGAGGCCGAACGCCTTCTGCTGAGCAGCCGTTGTGGCTCGTACGCATCTGGTTCGCTGCGAACTGTTGATTCGATGACGAATGTCACACGTATGACGGTGTCTTCAATTGATTTAAGCGAGAGTTCCAAGACTTCGGAGTCGTTTTCCTCGGTTTCCTCCGTGCAGAGTTCTCTAAGCTCGACCAGCTCAGAAGATTTGGATGAAAACGCTGACTACGATAGCCAGTGGAATTGTTTGTGGAAGAAACACTACGAAGACGAGTATCTTAGGCAGTTTAAGAAGTTTATGTCTATTCAGACTGACGCTGAAAGTGAGGATATCAAAGAAACGGTTTCGATTTTGACGACACACTTGCCACACCAGCAGGTTTTGCAGTCTTTGAGCAGGAATTTCAAGTCGAGTAAAAGTAATAATAGCAGTTTTGAGGATACGACTGACGGTTCAGGCAGGAAGAAGATACGCAAGAAAACAGTGGAGAGCGTTGCGACACTTTTGGGAAATTTTAAAATGGAGGATTCTGGGGGTAATGGTGGAAATATAGTGCCATCAGCAACTACATCTACCTCAAATGTACGAGACGTGGAGTATGTGGGTGAGGTCGACGAGGAAACCTTGAAAAATATGGGTTTGCCTACGAGTTTTTCTAGGAAAAAACCGAAGAAGCAATTGTCTAAGAGGTAAGTTTCCCAAATTGATAGTTTATTCCAATATATTAATAATCATTTGGTCACAGAGGATATAACCAACTAAATTTAGGATGATAGTTTGTGAAAGATATATCTTGCGCCAATCAGTTCAGACATGTCATCAACGAATCGATATCAATAATTCAGTTCGTCGCATTTGAAATATCGAAAGTATCGATGCCTTGCACTTCGATACTTTTACCAATATATGATTTCTCAGCCATGTGCGTAACCTAAGCTCCACAAAACGTCGCCATCATTGAGAAGCATAATTTTAATATAATGAAAAGATTCGGTCGTTGGTGTGTGGTAAAACATGATAATAAATCTTGGTTGAACAACTACAAACTGTACAAATTTTTGTGAATGGAGATGGGTCTAGGTAGCCATATTTGTGTTGGGCGTGCTTAATATCGCCGTAATTCCTAAGTAATAAAATTAATGCTTGTAAAATTACTGATTGAGTAAATTAAGGCTAATTTTAATTTTTCAAAGAGTGGCAAAATGTAAATCAATTTGAATAGTGGAGAAGTATCGGTACTAAGCAACAATGCAACAAGTATTTTAAAAACATGATCAAGAGTCGAAATTTCGGTCACAATCAGAAACGCCATTGTGCGTCACATTGTGTTGTGATTAACAGATGGCCTCAGTGTAGGGACATGTCAAAATGTATCGAAAATGACCGATTCGATAATATTGATAAGTATCGAAAGTTAAAGTATCGACACGTGGTATCGATACTAATCGATACGGATATTTTTTTGACATTCCTAGTAAACGGAGATGAGTATACATTTTTCACCGAATACAATTTTCATTGAATTTGTTTATCCAATTATGTACTATGTCATCCGAACCAATATTATGTTGTGAATTATTTTGATTCCAAGTAAAGGCTTCTCTAAAGAATCCTGCTAAGATGTTTGCTTTATCTTCCTCATCCGTGTTGTTAATGTTGTTTTTTTATGAGAGTAGAAATGTTAAATGTATCTTTATATTTCATAATAGTTTTGATTTTTTGCCTATAGCTCTTGGAGTAGTTATTGTCATTTGCTATTTTGGATTTCTTTATTTGTTAAATAACCTTTTCAGATCTACGTTTCCCGTATTTTTATATTCCCTATAGATTTGCCTTTTGCTTTTTATTAGGTTAACAATTGATATCGGTAATTCATATTTGTATTATTTGGGTTTGTACATTGGGTAAAGTTGTACAGTTGTACAGTTAAGTGGGTAAATCAAATCCTTAATAGAAAATATTGAACAAATCCAAAACTTATTCTTAGCCCTATATCAAGCCACACCCACCGCTGCTGAATACGTCAAAATTCATTGTGACCAGGACACAAATCGAATCGCTAAATACTTTAAGAAAATTATTTTGAAAGCCACGATTTACAACACGCTAAAATCTATAATCAACAGTAAATTGACAATTTTTTGTTTCATTTACCGACTCCGACCACGACTACTGCGCCCATTCCTATTCAATTTTCAATGCAATTAGTCAAATTAAATGACAAATACTATTGATTAGATAAGGAATGCAATTTGCTCTACATCCGCCATAATTTTTGTGGCAAATACACATCGATCAAATAGGTATTAATTTCCAAACGCGATTCTCAAAGCGCATTTTCGTGAGACGGATACTATGGGGAATCCCTTCATCGCTCACTAACCACCTAATTTTCGCCGGCCATAGCTGCAGCGTGGACAACCTCCACGAGAGCAATAAAAGCCATAAACTGCATGCATGGAGGCAATATTCATTCAACAGGCAAACTCGAAAAATTCGAAATTGTTCTCTAAACGACAAAATAGACATCTTGGTCAACTCCCCGTACAAATACTCGCACTTTGTAAACTTATAGTCAGTACGTGTTGGTTGCGTCATCGTCGAAACATTGTACGAATTTTGTGCGTTCATTTTGTGAAATATTTGAAACCATTACACACCAAAAATTCTGTTTATTATTCTCTAGACATGTACCATCTTTCTATTAATTGCTTTGTTCGACTTTTTTTAACAGTTTTAGCAGTGTGGATTCAGATAGTAGTGCCCAATCCCTCTCCGATCGTGTAAAATCCGCATTCAATCTAATGGGCATTGAGTTAAACGAAAACAAGTCGCCGAAACTAACCGGCCAGGTAGAATACAAGATGAAGCACATTCGTCTACAAAATCGCCATTTGAAGTTACAACGTCCTCTGCATAAATACTTCGACGACGATGGGAATGAGATTGTGATGGAGACTGATGGCGAAAATGCTGTCCAAGAAGTGGACTTGAAGTCAACCAGTTCCAGCGAGGATCTGCTTTCGCCAGCTAATGAGACTGACGCACTCAACCTGTTGCTTGCCGAGAAACTGAGCAAGAATCAAAAGCGACGCCGCTTTCGCGATCGCAAGAAACGACAACTGCCGATTGAAATCAAAGAGAATCCGAAATTGCGCAAATATTGGGAGCGCAGATTCTCATTGTTTAATAAATTTGATTTGGGTATTAAACTCGATGAAGGTATGTTGAAAATAACTTTTTAGATATCTATGATACTTTTAATTTTTCACAACATAGAAGTGCTAGAAACCATAATTTTGATTCGTTGAATTTTTTTTCACGAAAATAAGTCGTTTAAGCATATCTAAACATGATTTTCTCTTATATGTTGGCTAATTCATGCAAAAAGTTCGGAAATATCTGAGCCGTTGCAACTATCGATCTGTCGATGTGCATAAACGACTTTTTCACGAAAATGAGTCGTCTAATCTATATTTAGATGTGAATATGACTTCCCTTATATTTTGGCGAATACATGTAAAAAGTTCGGAAATTTCTGATTGGCGTGGCTATTCATACAAATTACTTTTTTAGAGAGTTGGTACTCTGTTACACCAGAAACAGTAGCGAGGCACATCGCAGGCCGATGCAAATGCGATGTAATCATCGACGCTTTCTGTGGCGCTGGAGGAAACGCAATAGCATTTGCAAGAACGTGTACAAAAGTAATCGCAATCGATATTGATCCCAAGAAAATCGAGCTGGCAAGCCACAACGCCGAAGTATATGGAGTACGTGATCGTATCGACTTTATCAACGGGGATTTCTTTGCTCTCGCTGAACAACTCCGAGGGGATGTGGTGTTTTTGAGTCCACCTTGGGGAGGTCCTGCTTACCTTGACCGTCAAAGTTACGAGCTGGAGGAGATGTTACAACCGAAACCGCTTTCAGACTTATTGGAAGCAGCGAGAAAGATTTCGATGAATATCGCTCTTTTTTTGCCCAAGAATAGTAACACTTATCCGGTACGCTAATTAGTATTAACTATTACATTTAATGAATAACGTTGTTAATGTTATTTTCTTCTGTAGTTGATCCAACAAGCTGGACCTGGTGGCTTCGTGGAGGTTGAGCAGAATTTCCTCAACAAGAAACTCATCGCCTTGACTGCATTTTACAACGATCTCATTCAACGCGCTTGAATTGAATGTCTACAATTAAGGATTTGTATTCGATTTTATGATAATATTAATTTTGACATAAGAAACCAGTAAGAAGAAGGGCTACTGGCAGAAGTGGAAGACATCATCAAACATGCCAATTTTATAACACTTAATTTTAATTTAATAAGGCGATTCTGTATTCAACTAAGCGCAATTCAGCGATTGTACGTGTATTAAAGTAGTACTTACATGATTTACGTTCTTTTATTCGAGTTCTTTACTCGTTTTTCATTCAATTAATTTCGTGGTTAATTCATTAAATGTCATTTATCTCGTAGTGAGATTTTGAGGTTATTAAATTTTGACAGCAATTTTAGTGTTGGTTGCCTATAATAAATATTCTCCGGATCAAATGTTTCAAAACATATCTTCCCACAATAAAATTTAAAGCTCTCCTAGCTTTTATCTGTGTAAAAATACACAACGGCCCAATAAATGAAACTGCGAAAAAGAAAATTCGGAAAATGACAGTTGGCTGCACTGTATTTTCTCGCAGGAAAACCCTACTGCAAAGTGTGCATAGTGCGCATGCGCGCCTCGCACAACAGCGCTGCTGACAGTGGAATCAAGGAGTTGGTCGAAAAGGTTGGTCTCCTATAGTTCTGTTGCAATTTCCAACGCCCGACTTGGTAAGTTCAATGCCTGTTGCCGTCCTATTATTGAAATTACGCACATACCCTTGCAATTTCCGCCGCGTCACAATGACCCACTATTGTTGGCGTTTCTTTGTAGAATAAGAAAAACATTCGGAATCCAATAGGAATGTTGAAAATTTGTGATAAAGCTTGACGTTTGTTTCAAGTAAACATTCCTGTTCACTGAATTGCTGTGTATTTACCCTACTTGCATTTATTTGTAGGACAACGATTTTTCCGATTTGCATTTAATTTCTATTTATTTTTGTAAAGTTTTGATTAGAAGTTTAACAATTGAAAATGTGTAAAATGTATAGATTTTCACATTGTTTCCTGCACTTATTCAAGTATAATTACTTTTTTGCATGATTATCTTTAGAATAATTTAGTTTCACTGGAATATTTGCATGTATATATGTACTTAAAACGGGGGTGAAAGTAATGTAAAATACGTAATCCCATTACTTCTTGGATAATGGTTTAAAATCCTGAATGTATTTGTCTTTCTGAACATGAATATCTCTTGAGAAAAGTTGATTGGTTCTAGTTTCTGTGATATTTAAATTGTGTGCTGAGACGGTACTAATTAGCGCCTTATATCACTTTACAACACATTTTCAATAAATATTTAATTCTAATATCAAATTGAAAAAGTTATTGGCGCAGCGCACTATTATGGAAATTGAAATTATTATTAATTGATATAATTATACTGAATAAGACAATAAATACATTAATACTCAAATGTATTATTCCTATTTCTTCATATTTTATTTACATAAAGTTCTATTCATCTATACATGTTTAATAATATGGTATAATATAATATTGCTTAAAGTAAAGCGTTGACTAGTAATGTATCATGTTATCAGATCTTTGTAGAGTTCCACATTCTTACGTGGTATCAGTCTAAGCATACATGTTCGCAGAATTTGCACATACGCGGTCTCGGCAGGGTACATGAAAGCGTCTATTGGTGTACACTATGTGATGGAACCCGTGTCGCCCATGACTATGTCATTCAACATAGTCGGCGTCAGTTCTTTTGATTAGCCTTTTTTTATTTGTTAGATTGGGATGCAGGTTCATTCGTGGACTCGGGGTTCGATAAATTCCCGTTTTTTTTGCTCTATAAGCTTTAAACTCCAGGATTACATCGGGTCAAATCTTCTATAAACGTACGACAGTCGTCATGTGGTAAATTTGCATTTACTCAAGTTTGTAAAGGTCCTTCACTTTTAGTAAATGCGCGATTTTTTAAAGCATTGGTAGATATTGGTTTCAATTTGTTGAAATGTGGCGCAATCTAGCTATGTTAATGGCAGCTTTTTTTAAACCTTTGGTAGCCCTCACAGCAGGGGACCTGTGCAGCGCTGTTGGTAGCGCTTCAGCCATCCTCGCAGGCTGTAAGGGTCCGAATTTAATTTATCAAAATAAATTCACACTGAAATTCACTCGCACATAATTCCAACACTTAATTCACATTATGAAAATTCAACATCGACAAATATCGCAAATTCAAATCACTCAACAATCACAATGCGCAACCCATAAACGCAACAAGAAACCACTAACAACAAGAAACCAGATCAACAACACAACAGCAAAAACCAACATCACAATGCCAACAAAGCAAATCTGTAACATGTAATATGTATCAAAAACAATAATCAAAGTATTCTAGGCTGAAGGATCTGTGAGGCCGATGACCTGGCCATCGGCCACACTTCGGACCGAATACATTTTTTTATAATTACTAATATTATATAATCCACAATCTTTTTCTAAGGGCAAGGGTAGTGACTCGATATGGTCTCTGGGCTACTGATGGTACTGCTGGGACCGATGCAAGCGAATCGCCCAACTAATATTGATTAGTATTAATTAAATTATAATATTACGCTGCGGTAATTGCGATAAAATATGAGGTTTTATCGGAAACTTGAGCCAATGTTATATTCTTGTTCAGTACGCCATTTGCATGCAGGCTTGCAAACTTCTACCCAAGAAGTAATCTCAGTGTTGCGTGCAATCATTGTTTAACGTTGACATAACCAGATTTCAATAAGAGAGAGTTTATAAACGGTATTATTGATAGCTTTGAAAGCATCACTACAGTTTGCCGACATAATTTTAATCCTCAAAATCATGTTATGCGCGTAATTTTGTCTAAACGACCGCCTGGTCTACTTTCACCCCTAACTTACAATTAGATATAAGTGATTAAAAACATGGTAACTGGGTTGAGGCACAAATATTTCACCCCTTCTTTGCAGGTGGGTGGTTGGTAACTTGGTAACTCATTTCTTCATACCTTTTATAACTTAAAACCAAAGCAATGGACACGAATTGCATGTCTCGCCACGTCCAGAAATGGTAACCTGGTATTTGGTGGTTGGTCCTTTACATATATCTAGTCACATACACCATACCCGAATATAAGACCATGAAAATCACGCGTTTAACGCGATACTCCGCTGCACTCCACTCTGGTGTGGCTACAAACACTAATAACCCCGATGTCGCTGCCACCAAACATTCAAACGTCTCCGCCACTAAGAACTCAGACGTCGCTGCTACCAAAAAATCCGAAGTCACCGCCACAAATTCGCCATCACCAGCCCCAAATCGCGCTCGAAAATTCCAGTGCACCACCTGCCAAAAACGCTTCCTTTCCAAGAACGATCTACGCAAACACGAACGCATCCACACCGACGAACGGCCCTACGTCTGCGAGAAATGCAACCTAGGCTTCCGGCAATGTGGCAGCCTGAAGAATCACATCGCCTCGAAACACAATAGCGACTTGGAAAGCCCGCCGGTCTTCATCTGTGATTACTGCAACAAATCGTTTCCAATCAAAGAACGGTTACGTCTACATATACGCACGCATACGGGAGTGAAGCCTTATCAGTGTCAGCATTGCGATAAAACGTTCGCGCGAGGTGGTCAGCTTTCGCAACACGAACGCACGCATACTGGAGAACGTCCTTACAAGTGCAACGTATGCGATGCTGACTTTACTTGCCCTGCCAACCTTAAACTGCATCAGTTTAAGCATCAGGATGTGCGCAACTTCGTCTGCGATATTTGCGGAAAGACGTTCATACGTCGCGATGCGCTGAGAAAACACTTAAATTGTTATCACAACAATATTAAGGCATTCAGGTGCAATATTTGCAAGAAGTACTTTAAAGGGCATTTGCCGCAGCATATGCGCACGCATATGAATGATAAGCCTCATGGTTGTGCGATTTGCCAAGCGAGATTCGCACAGCGTTCGCAACTCACCGTGCATCAGCGAATACACAGCGGGGAAAAGCCGTATCGCTGCAAAGTTTGCTGGAAAGCCTTTGCGCACTCGACCGCTTTAAAGCTCCACATCAGGCAACACACTGGCGAGAAACCGTTTGCGTGTTTAATCTGCGAGAATGTTTTCTTCACTCAACTGCCACATTTGAAGAAGCACATGAGGTGCATCCATAAAACCGATAAGCCTTATCTTTGTATACATTGCAAGACGTTCCATCAGACGAAGAATGATCTTGAGGCGCACGCGAAGAAATGCACGAAGACCAAAAAGGCTCTTGCCACCCAAACCAAGAGTGAAGATGCGATTGCGCCGCCAATGACGGTGGAGAAGATGCGGTTGTTGTTGGCGATTCTGTTACAGCGGATTTCCACGCCGGAGAAGTTGGCAGAGATTGGGTTTAATAAAAAGTTGATCGATGAGGTGCTTATTGAGTCGTTGAAGAACGCCAACAAGGAGGTGTGTGATGATGTGGATATTTCCGAGGCGGAGCGATTGAAGAGGAATATCCGGTCGTTGTTGGCGTGGACGGTGCCAGTGAATATTATGGAGAAGTTTCAACAGGAACAGCGATCCACTGAGGAGTTGTTGGAGGAATTAACTTCGTAAGTCATACATTCTTACCATAATCATATTGCCATAAAAATGTTATATTAAATATAACTTTAGAATATTGAGGCTAGATTTTGCAAGTACTTTAAATAGTCGGAGAAGCGAAAGGAAATTAATTTTTGCAAAAAAAAAAGTACCAAAGACATTTGTGTGGTTATTCAACTGATTGCACTACTTTTTACTTAAGCTTTTTTAGTTTCCCTTTTGACTGTTTTTTTTTAAATTATTTTAATTAATTCGTTGAAAGTTTTCTGGAAAAACTGAGCGTAATTGAAATTCAGAAGTTGATCAGGCAAAGTTATTTGAAACTTTACAACTTATAAAAATATGATGAAATGTAAACGACTTCCAATTTCCATTCTTTTAATGGAATTCCTATTTTTAAGTAAATTAGTTTACTTAACTCTGTTAGATTTTCCTTGTTACATAGGTTTTTAAAAGTTTAGGAAATATGAAATCATTTATGTGAATAACGATTTCTGAATATATTTTTTTGACCTTTCAGTAATCAAACAATTTACTATAGACATGATTCGTCCTTCACACAAATTGGGCCACTTTAGGTTAGTTTAACCTTTCTGGCTCGTTAAGAAAAAGTAATTATTCAATATCTTGAAAAAATGCGTAGTCAAAATCGTGCATTTCAAATAAAAACGACAAAATTACTATAATTCATAGAAACGGCACATGCAATTAAAACAAGTGATACAAGTTTTACGATACAACTAAATAAAAACCACTAACCAAATGGAAACACATATGTGAAACGACTGAATTCAGTTAATTATTCGCCTTATATCGGGTTTTAAACATATTTGAAAAGATGAAAATATCCTTGAAAATTTAGCACTCAATCTTTTATCAGTTTTAGTGAAAAAAAAAACTAATTTCTAAAGAAATGATTCTTCCCTTGAGTAAATCTGGCTCAAAGGGTAATTTTAAAAATACATATTTTTCAATTTCTCGAAATTAGTGGAGAGTCACACATTAAAAATGTATATAAAAATGGAAAGAACTTGGAAGTAGTACTTAATTAAAAGTCTCTATGATGACTTTAAAAAACAATTTTCTAAAGAAATCATTTGTCTTTTACTTTAATTAGACCACTCCTGGTTAATTAATAATTTTGGGAGGTTAAGAAATTTTAAGTATTTACAAAGGCTTTTAAAAGTTAAATAGGCATGGAAACATTTTTGATGTGCGTAAAATTATAAATATGTTTAGCCATTCCCCCTTCTCATACCAGTCGTCAGACTGAAGATATTAATTGAATTTCATCAAAATTGCATGAAATTGAACCACTAAAAAAGAAAACAAATGGTGTACTTGTTAAAACTTGTTAAAGGTTCTTGAAAAAAGTAGCATTTCTTTAGTCATCATAAATGTAAACCAACAAATAACTAAAGAAATGATGCGTCGTTTTCGCAAATTTTCTTCCAAATTAGTCTATTCCCCTTAAGTCATATGCAATATTTTTGAAAGTTTCAGAAAAATTGAAAAACGATTTTTAAGTAAATGAAATAACCTTGCAATAACCTTCACTGAAAGGATACCTAAATTTTTCAACAAATTATAGCAATACGCAGTATTATACTACTTTTTTCTAGTTGCATTACAAAATTCTACTTCAACTGATGATATTTTAGCTTAAAAAAGGTATTGCAACGAAAAATATAACCAAAGATCTTTAAAAGTTGAATGTAGTTGAATTTTGAAGTAATTACAAAGCTAGTAAACAGTACAAAATTACTAGATTTGATTGAATTGAACCAATTTTAACGTGTTATTTAAGTTTTTAAACGTTTAGAAAATATGAAATGATGAAAAATTCATTTCGGAAAAATGTCTACTTTGTAAGTCATCATAAAAGTCAACAAAACTACTTTGAAACAAAATCATGAAGTAAAAATCTTAAGTAAAAATAGTGCCAATCAAATAAATACCAAAAAAACCTAACATTAAATTATTGAAATCACACATAAAACTAAAGTTACCTAAATTTTGCCATACAACAAACTATACCAAAAGTAAATGTTATTATATATGTAAAACGACTGAATGGATGACTATAAACTAACTAAAATTTTAAGTAACTCTTGCCATATCAGTTTACATACTGAAGTGCCTATAAAATGCACCTCAGTACTTTTTCTTCGTTACTTATGTTCAACATAGTATTTTCATAGAAACAATGGCCAATTGTTCGGCATTTATCTACCAAAGGAAACGAAAATTAGTGCAAACAAAAGTGCAATTTATGTTTAAATGTATGTATATCATTATTATTAGTAAACAAAAGACTATTTAATTTTAATTCCTATGAAAAGTTTAAGTTTGTGGCACTGCTATAATAATATATAATCATTTTGTATTAATAATGTGAATTTCACGGTTCATTGATTAAAAAAAAAGGACATGTAAAGTCTATTTTTTGTTATCTGTATTCATTACATCATCTTGCATGCAGTTTTTCTTGGTAACATGTTCGTAAGCTCTTAAATTAAGCATATTGTTATCTATTCTAATTTATAAAGATTTACTATAAATTTACCATAGTAGCAAATGTGTTGTTACCATTATTATATGATGAAATTGTAAAATGTAACAGCCCAACAAAATTGGAGGAAACAAACGACTCGAACGAATAAAGTGTGAACAACGTGTAACATGATGTTTTCCTTTAGCTAACTGTTTGCGCAACAGTACGTAAACATTGAAATTGAATTATATTCATAATAGAAAACTGCTGAATAATGTGTATGTTTCATTGGCACATTCATAGTTGTTTGGGACATCGAAACTTATTGGTGAATTGTTCATCCAGAGATATTTCATCGAAAGTTTTAAAAATATGATCGGTTGCTTAAAGAGAATTTTGTTTCGTTCAATCGTTATAGTTAAAACCTAAACAATTTTGTTGCAAGTATAATTTTCTCTTTAAATGTATTCAATTCTTCAAAAATTACTCTGCACCTAGGTAGTTTGTGTCGGAATTGATGCATCAGCTCGATATTTATCGATAGGTAAAATATAGATAAGTCAAAGTATGACGTTTCGATATTTTTGCCTATGGAAGGTTTCTGCACCATTTACCTTCATTAAAATGTAGCGATATATAATTCAGAAATAATGTAACAATCCTACGAAGTAGAAAATAATCAAAGTGGTAACTTAAATTCTTTGAAAAGTTATTAGAAGATGATGTCATTGGCCTGTCGATGCCAACAAGAATCGATTTATTCGGCATCAGAAAGTATAGAAAATATTCTTTCGATACGTAAAAATGGCGATTGGTACTTTATGAAATTGCAAAGTGTCGACACAATATCAGAAAGTATCGATTCTTTCAATATAATAACACCAACAAGTCGATATGAAAATCGTAAGAATCCATCCATTTTGATATCATAAGTATCGATATCGTTTGGTATCGAAAATCTCGATATTTTTGATACTGTAGATTTCGCTCGATATTCGTCGATAGTTTCGAATATATAGTTATTTTTGGTGCAGAAAAATATGATACTTTGGATGCTTATGATATAAAAAACATTGAAAACGTTGACATATATCTCCACCATATTTTAATTTATCATTGCAAATTTTAGCAACAAAATAACCTCTCTTCAATTCATAAAACAATCGATGAAATAAACGAATGACTTTCGATAAACGTTTTTATTGTTAGACCTACTTAGCCTAAGTTTTGGTATGTCATGGTATTAGAGATACACATAGTAAGCATAACTCTTGTCGATTCTATTAAAATGTTTCAAACGCGAGTTGTATCGGCAGTAAAAACAAAACAATCGATGGTTCGTTTTTTACTGTCGATATGTTCTATATACGTACCGATTAATTAAGTACCCAAATATATCCGTGACTAACATGACTGCTTATCTTTATCACAACTAACGACTCACTTGCGGCGAGCCGACGGAACGGTTTTAGTGCCTTCATCCTCGAATAGTCGCCACTTATTTCCAAGAAATGCGGAGCGGATTCATCAAGTTGATATTTAGGTCCGTGATGAGTAAATACTGAAATTGGCAAATTGTAACAATTTAGTGAAGTTTCTTATTTCTTAAGGATACAATTAATATGTGCAATACCAACCTTAAATTCATCGTTATACTGAAAAGCATGCGTTGAATTGTTGATAGTTACTTCCGAAATCTTTTCAAGTCTCATTATTGTAACGCGATCGAGATTTGTCACGCTATTATCGCCCCAATGTTCTATGGATGTGGTTAGCACGTTTTCCATTAGGTTGAAGTTGATTAAAACGTAGCGTCGTTCTTCAACGGTATCTAACGATTTGATAGCATTAGTATTATTGTAAATTTGCAAATAGACGTTCACTTCTTAACGTTGTAATAATGCTAAATAAAATTCGATTCATGTTCTTATAACTGATCAAAATTTAAAAATATTAGTGGTACGGAAAGAATCAAAACGCTTTTTAAAACATACACTAATGTATCAGGGATGAGCATCCTTTCTTATCAGAAAAATCGGGAACTTTCTTACTGGGTCATTCGGCACATCAATATTTCAGGTATCGATAAAACAGTTATCGTTCCTTTCACACGGAAAAGGAAGACGGACCTACGTTCGCCTAGTCTGAAGGGTTAAACGATAGAGTTCTCAAGAGAAGGCGTTACCCTGGATGCCATGCTAAACTGGACAATGGCATTCTGAGCGTGTCGTAAAATGTTTGGTAATAATTCGGGACTGATATTCTGGTTGTTTGTCATGGCGATACCTCCAATTATTATATATGCCAGCGTAATGTGGTGGCAGAAAGCTAAGGAAAGACTACGGAAGCTGCAAAGGCTCTAAAGGCTTTTCTGCCTTGGAATAATGAGGGCGAAATACATGACCCCTACGGTTGCATTAACAGCGCTTTTAGCTATTCCGCCCCTGCCAATCGCCAATGAAGGCCCAATCATTAGAAGCGCTCTGAGAATGGGACAATCAAGATCCAGTAAAGGGTACATCGAAACGCTCAGCAAGTTCCCGACGAATAATATATCCTCGATATACGACTTCAACTGCGACTTCACAATGGCGATTAAACCGCGCCCGGCTGCTCTCGCCGAAGTCGAGAGCATAACCGAGGACAAGACTAATATGATTTGGTTCTCGGACGCATCGAAAAAAAAAGGGGGGGGGTGAATCTTTGCATTGGAATTGATGGATCAAATTGGAACGAATCCATTGCCCCTCCATAATTCAGGCAGAAATCATGGCTATAGACCCCTGCAGTGCCTCAAAAAGCACTACAAGGGCAAAAGCATCTATATCATGAGATTGTGAAGGCGGCACAAACAGCCCTTCGCGATAAGCAGTGTAAGTCAAAAGTATCATGGAACTGCAAAAATGAGCTCAAGAAATTGGTGCATGGCAATAAACTTGCAATACAGTGAGTGCCTGCGCACCAAGCCATCGCAGGCAAAACGGGCGGACATGCTAGCCAAGAAAGCAGCAGAAAAAAGAATGAATCAAGAAATGGTATCGTGTTAGACACGAGACCGCCTGGAGGGACGAAGAGGGTCCTAGGCAGGCCAAGAGGCTGTTCGATGTATCATTCAACAGAGCCTAAGAAATTATAAAGCTGAAAAAGCGATATAAGGTCATGCCGAGCGAGGTCTTATACCACTTAGCTAATATTGGCAAAGGAGACCTCACAAGTTGCAGATTATGTAAATCGGCGGTAGAGACGACCGAGCGCCTACTCTGCCCTTGTGTGACCCTAGCGCCCGAAAAACTTTCTTTGCTAGGCAGCAAACAGCAAGGTCTCGCTGAATTCAAGTGGAAGTCAGTCAAGGAGATTCTGGCTTTCTGGATTTCTGGCGTTGACCGCCCGGGTTTAATAAAGAAAATCGATAAATTCATAAAGATATCTGACGATTCGATAACTGCAACGCAAATTCAAACACATTTTGGAGTGCTTCACTGCCTCCGGATTGCTCACCCCTTGGCTTAAATCCGTGATATAATTCATTAAAATAGCAGACATTTAGTATATGATCCCACGCTCATTGAGAACAGTATCGGTAAGAAATGTTCCTGAAACACATTGATGCGGATACTTTTCGATCATTATATCCAAATACATGATTGTGTTTGACCCGGTCCTTTGACCGAATTTAGACCCGAATTTTGAAATGAATAGGTTTTCCAGAAGCTAAGAAAATTAACAAGTATACTCTATGACTTACTCAGAGAATCCCCATCATCCCAGTACAACTTCCCAATAGCACTCATATTCTCATCCGGAGCAACCAACAATTTCAGTCGAGTTTGCCTCGCACGGGTTGTCGTTTGCAGGGCTTCCTGCTGTGGGAGGATATATCCTCCTCGTATAATCAACGGGATGGTATCTAACGGCGCAGAGATATTAAACCGTGTCCCATTTGAGTCAAACCTCTCAAACGTATAAAAATCATACCACCAACCACGTGGAAAATACGGATTCACCCACAAGCGATTTTCGAAAAGTACTGGCACTATCATAAGACCAGCACCCCAAAGGAACTGATCGTCTACGGCGTATGTTTTCGTATCACCTATATACCTGAAAATAATACAAACATGTAATAATTCGTCTAGGTGCCAACTTGTAAAAAGATTTTAATCTTGCGAAGTACTTACTCGAAGAATAATGGACGTGCCACAGTATCACCATTAACATGCGCTGCCCAGAAGAGGGTGTAGAGATAAGGCAGCAAAGAGTATCTTGTTGTAAGCGCCTTCTTTGCCGAGGCGGTGACGTCTGGGCCCAGAGCAACTGGATCCTGGGGGACGCCATCATCAGTGTTATGATTGCGTGAAAATGGGTAAAATGCTCCCAATTGCGACCAGCGATTGCACAATGGAATCGTTGTGTTTCCATTAAAACCGCAGATATCTGCTCCCATCATCGGCACACCGAATAAACTATAACTAAGTAGTTCTAAAAGGAAAATCAATAATTATCATATTCTCATCATAATCTCAAGTTGAAAATTTGTTTGGTGTAAGGATGTCAAAAAAGTATCGGTAACAATACTTTCAAGTATATGGATAAACGTGGCTTGAAGGTGAATGTGCTGTCGTAAACCGATGTCCGATATTCTGGTTTAGTTTATGCTAACAAAGAGAGTGCTCCAATTGTCCTCCACCAAATTGAATGAAACTTTTTGTACGTGTAGTACATAAATAGAAATGACTTGTGTTAACGGGATTTTATGCCGTTTTGAGCCGTTTGCTCAAAAATAATTTTATAGAGCATGCTATATATTACTTTAACAGCACGTTCAGTTGTATTGCTTTCATGGTGTAATCGCTAGAGCGCTTGCCTTCTGATCTAAAGTACGCCGTTTCCAATTTTGCCTGCGAACTTTTTTTTCTTTTCAAATTATAGATACCATGCTCTATTTGTGACAAACTATGAAAATTATTTTTGAGCAAACGGCTCAAAACGGCATAAAATCCCGTCAACACAAGTTATTTCTATATATGTACTACACGTACAAAAAGTTTCATTCAATTTGGTGGAGGACAATTGAAACACTCTCCATGTAAGATTAGTTTTATAATTGATGGAGTTTACTGTCGTTGTCGTTTGTCCGATATAATGTTTGCTGCAATCGTTGCAGTTTATTCTGTAAATTCCCGACCCTAAAAGATAATTATTGGACTCACCCATTTTATTATTCACTAAAGATTTTAATGACAAACCACTGTATGCTGCATGTGAAATGTACATTGTACGTGTTTAATAAAACGTTCTCAATAAACATTTATCCAACTCTTTTTTTTGTGTTTGTGCAAAATAATATTAAGATTAGTTTTATTTTTCATTTTCGTGATAGCGTTTAGTCGAATTTTTTGTAAACTCTTAGCCGTTGCATAATAAAGATAACGGTTGTGGCGACGGCTTGAGGGTGGTAAGTGGTTAGCGCGCCACGGTGCGAAGGGAATATTGTGAAACATTTCGATCAAGGTCGCCATACCTACAGTCGAGATTGAGAATAAGGCACCCTGGGGATTGTGTAAATGTGAGATAGAGAGAGAGAGAGAGGATAACATCTCCAGATAGCGTGTGATAGGAGGCTGGAGGTGTGCCCTGCAGCTAGTTTTATAATACTCTTTAAATAAAGATGAGTTTCTTTCCAACTTTCGACTTTAGAACATTTTCTCCAACTTCAACCGCGAAAGCACCGGGTACGTGTGAGTCTTATAATTCCTTTGGATGAGCCAGGAAATCAGCCTTTTTTTGTTTATGTCCTAGGTGTCTGAGGTTTTTTTTCGTTCGCAACAGTGCAGAGAACAAAATGGATGATATGTAAGACTATGGGTGGATGAATGTCAGAGAATTGAAAGGCCGAAGAGGAAGGGGGAGGAAATTGAGAGAGTATGTTTTCAAATATTCTGGATTTTTGTTTATATCTAATGGAAAATGGAATGAGCTTGGTTTCTCATGGCCTTGTTGAAACTGGAAAGGCCCACACCAAGATATAGTGTTGCAGGAAACAGGGAGACGGTGAATGAAATGGGAGAGCATGTAAGGTTGCAAGGTATGAAGAATGTATGCACAGAATTTGTGCTGAGAGATTGGTGAAATATATCTGGGAATGTTGTGTAATGAAGTCGGCGAGTGCTTGGGCTAGTTGTAAGGAAAACACCTATGAAGGGGAAGAATTATCAAAGGTGGTAGTGGGTCAGTTGCTGACAATGAATGCGTTAAACGTGAAACTTGGAACAATAGGAGGGTAGGTAGAGGAACAGGAACGACAAAACAATATTGAAATGAGCACTTATAATCCACTAAACCAATCAGCGCAGACAATCCGGATGAGAACCAAATATATTGATGCCAGAGAACGCAATGTGGCTGATAGCCAGAGCACGGTGGGGATCGGAAGAGCAGAGATGAAAGGTATGGATGGGTTGAAGAATATGTCAGTTGCGTCCCGTGTGGAAGGGGTAGAGATTCCTAGGAGCCTGTGGGGAGTGATTGTATAGGAATGAAAGAGGAGGGGGCGCGCGATATTAACGGGACAAAAAAGGGGAAGCAAACAGCGAGTACTGGAGAATAATAGACTACAACTGAGGGGAAGCGTATAATTAGTTAGAAAGTTACCAATTTCTGTCTTCCTTTTGAATTTAATATTATTTTTTCAGTATTACGGTTATAAGATGTGTATCATATGTGTTATATTTAGAATAGTTATAAATAATAATTTTGTAACGTCTATGTATTTTACTTTCATGTTTAGATATTTTCGATACGAAGAAATAGCGATACTTTTTGAAATTTTGAGCCCCCGGTTAATGTAATAAGAAAAAAATTGAAACTTACGTGGCACTGAAAATTTCATATCCTTCCATTCAGAAACAACATCACCACTCCAATGACCGGCATATTTACCCAAACCGGGAAAGGACGACCTAGAGATGATGAAAGGTCGCTTTCCACGAATGGTTGCTAAAGCGCTACAAAGAAATATTTTATGTAGAAAATGTTTATCTGATAAAAAAAATTCCTACTTACAAATTGGTAACCATCGACTCAGTTAATCCATACAATTGATGCACATTATAATGCAAACCCACTGAGTGATTTGCCGTCATACAAAGCGTATGATAGTTTAATTTACCTCCATTTACTCCAGGAAGATACGGGGGTGTTTCCAAACTCGATGGTGGACAATCACCATACTGCCCGTCGATAAAATTACTAGGTTCATTCATATCCAACCAAATACCATCAAACTCGAAGCTTTTATGCATCTCTTCCAACATCATCGTCCAATAATCCACGGTTGAAGGGTTTGTAAAGTCTGGCCAAACAGTCGTTCCCAAATTCCACACCTAAGACACAACAAAATCTTATACAAACACCCAAAATGGGAAGTAGAAATAAACATGTCTAATTAGAAAATAATGAAATAAAAGCTGACCTTTTGCTTTAAGTGATCCAAGTGCGTGAGCAAAATTTTCAACAATAAGTGATATTTTAGTGAAATATGTAAGATATTAAACAAAATTCTACATACCTTGCCAACCATTGGAAGTCCACTTGAATTCGTCACAAAAATCCTCATTTCAAAACCTTTGTCATACGGTGGATAACTGCCTTCTTTTTCACTTGCTGATATTCCTGCATCCACAAGTGGGATATAATGCATTCCTTTCGAATGTAATTCTTTGACAAAATCAGGCAATCCAGCATAGGCCTTTTTATCGTAGGTGAAATCATTATGATTCGCCATATAATCTAAATCGTTCCATTGCGTGTCGATTGGAATACCAGCATCCAAATTACGCTGCAGAACCTCTCTGGTGTCATTCAAGGTTTTATAGCCAAATCTGCATAAATGGAAGCCCAGACTCCAGTAAGGTGGCATGAAAGGACGCCCGACAATTTCGGTGTATTGCTGCACCACATTCGCTGGTGTAGGACCCAGAAAGATGTAAAAATCGAGAATGCCGCCAATTGTACGGTAAGTTATCGCCGGTGTTGGCTGGAGGATGATATCCATTGCGTTGCTATTTAGCAAGAAGACACCGTTGCACCAACCTGATGGTTCCACGTTGAGATAGAATGGATGCGATCCATATAAATTTGCCTATATAAATTATTAAATGATAAGATTGTGATTTATAGTTTTCCAAAAATCAATTTAAAAAAGCTTACTTCTTCCAAAGGAATATTATCATGATTCCATAATGTAAATTTCGTCCAAATGGTGTTGAGTAGAAAAGGTGAGCGATGTTCGCCTAAGCCGAAAATTTTATCCGAGGGAAGTTTTGAGCTCAGTTGAATGAATTGATCGGTAAAGATTAGAGATTGCATATTCATGGTGTCAAATCTAGAAGAAATTACCATTTCTTTAATAAATTATTGATGTCGGTCGATAACATAAATTTAGCATAATCGCAATTCGGAGTTTGCTAAATTTTAAAATATATTATTTTATTTGATATATTTTATTGGCTATCTACCATTATTGTGTGTGACACTGAAAGAGCATATTTTTATGAGTAATTTGAGACTAAAATCAAACTCCCCAAAAAAGTTTATGAAATAAGATATATTTACAACAAATAGTGGAGACATCCCCCACGAAAAAAAGGCGAAATCACCAAAATTAAATTAAATACACTACAATAGTAAGCATATGCTTTAAAGTTTTATTTATCTTAAGAAGAGTTTTGAATATTTCAGTATCGAGTAAAAATAATATATCAAGCATTGATACTTTTTGGTTTCGAATATATAGTATTGATAGAATACTTATTGGTATCAATAATATCAAAACTCATGGATGACCCTATCTATTGGTAGCTTTGCAAAGTTAAAATTATTTATTATTTGATTATTTCAGTTTTCAGTTGTAAATTTTCAGATGTTTATGCTCTCTATATTTGTTGAATATACTATGTGACTCAACGATATAGAAGTTTGTATCGAAACATATGGTCAACATATATCGGACTGAAATATCGATTTTTATTGAACCCCACTAATCATAACCCGTATTCTACCAATTATAACTTTTTGGAACTATCAAAAAGTAATATATTATATTGAAGTTAAAAAAAAACTTACATAATGGCACGGTCAATCTTTCTAATAACCTGAAATCCCCCATATGTCGAATTGGAAATCTCAAAGGCATAGGATAAATTTGCTGGAGCTCCATCGATGACGGGAACGTCTGGATATGGTGGTTCGAACCGTGTTGTGGACGGATCGACAATCTGCAGATCAAAATATTTCTGGATAAAGAGTCTCTACAATAAATAAGGTTTACGAATGGATAAAAGAAGTGGTTTCGCGAACTATTGCAGCATATAGAAGATTGTCACAACAATCGAAAGGGGAATTTTTTTTATAAACAATGGAGGGCGTCAAAAATATATAAAAAGGGGGTGTAGATACAAAAATTTGCAATTCCTCAGTCTAATTCCTTTCAGTCCTACTTTTCTGAACAAAAAGAATTGATGTAAATGAATATTTTAAATTGTTGAATCAGTTCAGTAATTCGACTTTCAGTAATTCTCCTTTTTATCAATACTGTTGTATGAATAATATCATTTAAAAAGCACTGAATAGAGCTCTATGGTCTTAGTAGTCGATGTTCGGTAAACCAAACAAAAAACATGTTTTGGGTATATTAAAATAAGCATGAATTACGAGATATCTCATATTTTTCATAGATCATCTTATATCATTTACAAAATATACGCTATCAATGTTGATTTAACTGAGAGTTAAAAGAAAGTTTAAAAAGTAAGATTTTACCTTAAAATGCAGACGATCCTCAGTCTCATACTTAACAATCATCTTAACTATTTCCACATCATCCGGATAAGCACTTCGATAATCCCTCTTCATAAACGCAACCAAACCGAAATCGGTATGCGTAATATTCACAAAATTGTACGTGCGATAATTATCCGGGAAGAAACAAAACGGCGTGTTGATATTCAAAGTATTAAACTTCTTATTGCGCTTTTTCGAATTTCTCGGCACCCAGCAGCAGCCCCGCTCCTCACATTTTTCCTTCGTAACATCACTCTCCGGATAGCAGTCGAATTTCATCGCATCGTCAAGGGGACAATGGCCGTAATCTGGAGGCGGTGGCGCAGGCAACTCCCTGGCAACCACACGCGCTTTGCCATTACTGTATACGTCGAGTGCGGCGTGCACTTGCTCGCCGGGGGCATAATGAAAGGACTCTTTGCGTGTTTGAAAGACGTGCTCCAAGTTCTTGTAGTACGCATCGCTGTGCACGAGTGCTAAGCAATGGAGCAAGTATAATACGGGCAGGATGACAAACACGATGGCAAGTATGATGCCCACCAGGATGGTGGTCAGTCGTGGACGGCTGCTACGTGCTGGCGTTTTGTAGTTTTGTGCAGAGAATTTCACATATTCTCTTGCAGGCTGAGATAAAAACACATAAAAAGAAACGTACATTACAAATTTAATACAGTAACATAAGGGTTGATGAAAACGCTGTTTTAGGTTTATGAAAACTGTCGGTTTCGTTTGTTTGAGAATGAAAAACGCGGTTTTGGTTTGGCTCTTGAAATCTTAAAGTATTTGTTTGATATAGTTGATACGGAAAATTCAATTATTATCCTTGATAAATTTCTATACATAGATAAAATGAAGCTTCAACATTAGGCGTTGTTCAGACCGGCATTGGTTACCTTTGTCTGACTCAAGAATTAAAAGGATATAGGTTGTTTCTTCGAGTTTCTTCATCTTCTTTTAAGTCTGTTCGGTAGACAAGCGTACGCATAGAAGCTCGAAGCCGAAGTCGGCAATATGAACGGGGCCTTAGATTTAAAGAACATTTGAGAATGTCTAATTCTCGACGCTCTGTTTGGACTGAACATCTCTCAATATCTGGCCACCAATGCGAGATTTCAAACTTAAACATCTTGCATTTGGGCAACACTTCGTTACCAATTTTTGTATAAATACTGATTTGTAAAATTTCAACGTTCAGTACCGGATATTTGAACTAAGTAAAACATCTCAACTATTAAGCGACATAACGTTTCTAACTAATTGTTTGATATCCTATAATATAAATTACATTTCGCTACATATATTAGCGTTTAATGAAAAATATTTCTCAAATGATAACAAAACAGTTAATTAACAGCCCAGTTTTGGCAAATAATCGCTAAAATATATGAGAAAAATAAGTTTAGATGTGCTAAATTGACTTATTTTCGCGAGAAAAAAAACGTTTTAGCACATCGAGTGATCGTTAGCTTTGTTCACCCTTAGTTGTAATAAAAATATTTTCCATAAACTAACAATAAGTGTATGAGTAACTTTGACAGTAAAAAATATGAAAGAAACTGCAGTACACATGTAAATATTTTCAATTTCTCTGAATTTCCGCTCCATTAGACAAACGACTCTCGGTCGACGGTAACTTGTTCGAAAACAAGAAAAATAGAGACATCCCCACATCCTTCATAATAGTTCGTTTTCCGACAAATGATAGTTAAACATGTTGAGTCAATTCTAAATCGTAAGAAAGGACAAGGAAAATAAATCGAAATATTGTCTTGCAAAACTTCTCAAGAAAGCGTTTATTAACAGTAATAAAACTGAAAACTGCGGTATCTATGTCTTTGTTTGCACCTAAATATATACGTGGTGTGAATGAGGTTGTTGTACAATGGGTGAAGGTGATGTACGAAGAAACATGGGCAGTGGCATGAGTGGGAGGGCGAATATCGGAAGCATTCAGGCTTCACAAGGGAGTGAGGCAAGGATGTCCCATGAGCCCCATACTCTTTAACCTATTCGTAAGTGAGTTGGATGAGGTTCTTAGGAACGGTCAGGATGGCGGCGTGGTTGTCGGAAAACAAAAAATTTGGATGCTAGCCTATGCTGATGATATCGCCCTGGTAGCGAAAGATAGACCAGGAATGCAAGCTATGCTAAAGAGAGTGGAGAGGTATATGCACAAAAGGGAGTTGGATATAAATACTAATGAGATATACTAATTGTAAAGACCCTCAGGCATTTCAAAGCTGGGCCCATGCATCACATGCCTGGTGGACCCTCTCCCCTTTAAGATGGCATCAGTTGGGTAGAATGTCAAAATAGGATCGAAATTCTCGATATCGATATATTTTTGGCAAGCCTAGTTGACACAAGGGTCGGTCATAGTAAGTTACGGCATTATATAACCAATATCGTATTATTGACACTTTTGATGCCTTTAAGATCGATAAGTATCGATACTTTTTACTATTTTTAACACACTTAATTTAGAGACAATTATCAATTTATTCCACAGCTCATAATATATTCTGAAATCCTAGAAATCATTAGAATTAATGGATTTCTGTGACAGTTACCTCTGTAAAATTCTTTACTCTTACATTTAAAAAGTGGCCCTATCTAAAATGACCCGAAAATGTTTGAGAATACCAGTATACATGTTAATGTAAATACCTATAAAATTACTTTAAGGGTAGAAAATCTCAATCACAATCATGTCGGTTGTATTCTAATTGTTAGGTTTTCTAAGAGAGTTGTCAGAACCGTATGTGTGTGGAAGTTACATGTTTTTCTTTCTTCTTAAAATATGGAAATTCCTTTGCCCACCTCGGGTCTTAATTTACATGTAAATATTTACAATTTCTCTAAACTTTTTAACCGACAATTTTCTACATAACTTCTCTGAATACAAGTAAAACACTTACAGAATGCGTCGGCGAAAGATCATTCAGCGAAGACTCCTTGGTGATGGGATACTGATCCGTCGGTCCTTCATTATAGAACGAATCAAAGGAAACCGTATCCAACTGTGGCAAACGTTTCGATCTTCGCGTTCTATACGCGAGCACCAGCTCGCGAAGTCGTGTCATTTTCACTCGTTCTCGACGCTGCTACTAAAACATACAACACATTTCACATCTAATAATGTAACCAAACGATTGCTTACAATTAAACATACAGTCACACATGCAAACCGCACATAAACTTCATATTTATAGAAGTACCAACACAATTGTAATGCATAAACATACTCACTATATTTACATCCTTAGATAAACCGTAATCAGTAGTTCGCTTTAATAATGCAGAATGTTTGAGTCACCGATTGTAAACGAACTTTTACACTTTCACAGGCTTTCACTGTTTCACGGTCCGCAGTTTGTTTTATAAACAAATTGCATTGTCTTAATGATTGGTTATTATGGTTAAAAACACGAAAATGTCAATAAAGTGAGGAATGGAGAAAAACCGTTGGAATTGCACGTCGTGAATGAGTCGTTGTAGTTTTTGTAGGGCAAACAAGGGACTGGGACAGCTGGTTCGCTCTGGGGGAGATACACGGTGCTATCGCTTTCCCTGTTTTCTGGTGTATCGAGGGTAACGAGTAACGAGATCTTGATTCGTGCAATCACCGGTGAAATTGTCCTTCGCGTTGGCGTAAAGGTCGTGAAGGGACAAAAGAACATTCAGCGGGCATGCGCACGCACGTTGTGTCTGCTCATCATCGAATTTTGCACAAATTTGTCTAGTATTATCGTAAATCTTATTAGCAGTTCTTCCATTGTTATGTTAATTTTGTTTATTTAGAAACATCTGATCAACTAACCTACTTTTGTTTTTGTTTTATTTATTTTTTTCTTACATATTTCTGTAGTTTTCAAAAAAAATATATATATATTTATATATAGGAGCCTTCATTGAAGGGTTTAAATAGTATATTTTGTGTCATTCTTATATTGTTATCATTTGAAATTATTTTTATCATAATATATTTTATTCTAAATTTGAAAATGGTTGGATAATTCATATGTAGATGTCGCT
>WSZQ02055799.1:0-15179 GCA_019419845.2 Weissflogia rhopalogaster
AACATTATGAACGTATCTTATGGGAGGTTAGTTTTTGAGAATAACATCTATGATTTACATAAGTTACTTAGATCACTAAGGTCAGTACAAATATGTAACGATAAAATTCCCTCCTCCTCGCACACCTCTCGCCCATTCCTGATTCATTCCCATGCATTTCCCTGCTAAATGCTCCCACGTATCCCATCCCTCCTCACATCGCACACCCACTTTCTGAACTCGTCTCCCATCCAAACTTTCCATCCTCTCTCTTCCGAACCACACCTTGCACGTACCAGAGTCAGTCTCCACAGTTTGTACTGCCTGGTACCCTAGGTTATAGGCGCTTCTCTTAATGCGGCTCTGCCTAATTTGCTCCTCTACTTCCCGGACTCTGACCCTCATTACCCCTTCTACCGATCCCCCATTCTCCCGTACCTACCTCACCGCCGTCTCCGATAACCCTCCCGCCACATACATCCTTCTTCTCTATCGCCCCCATGCATTCTCCCTAACACTCGATCCTGTCATCCAGACCTGCCTCACCAACTGCTCTTCTCCCATTCTCACTAGTCTTTCCTCAAACCTTACGACTCTACATGTAAACTCCCATACTACACTCATTCTTCCGGTTTCCTGAAGGACTATATAATTCGGTGCCGACCTCTCTAACATCTTTATATCTTTCAGGAACCATCCTTGCTCTCTTTCCAGCCATTCCCACTCATATATACCTCATACTAATCAATAATAATGTTCAAATAATAATAGGCACATATTTATCCCGTTCCTTATTTGGTCCACCCAATAAAATTAAAAAATAATATTTATGAGAAAATTTCAACATTTCCCGCTCACTGTCATAAATCACAACGCAATATAAACTATATTAAAGCAATTAAAAGCCTAATTAATTACAATTATAAAATGCACGTACGTAATTCATTTTCAGTATCCATATGAAATGAAACCAGGGATTTTAATTTGGCGATATTCAGGGTGGCAATTATTCGGCAGAAATAAATTTGAGCAAATGTACGTGTATGCCGTTTTAAATTGTCCATGCATTCAGCGCGAATTATTTATGTGCATATATTTATACATTTATTTCGAGGCGTAAACGGTTTGTAAAACTTGCAAATGATATGAAACATGTGCTCGTTTCACACCGTTTTGCGCCGCTGCGAAATGTTCCACGCCATATGAGCAGCAGAGCGCTCTTTCTTTCTAAACTTTCCTCGTATGTCGCCCAACAAATGCCCAACCTGATATTACAAATGTATGACCGAGCGTCATGTGTCATTTGCAAATAAATTAAGTGCTAATATATGGCTTCGAATTGCAATCCATTGCAATTCTCATTTCGGATGGGATATTAATTTTTCGTTTATTGCATTTATAATTGCAGTCGAATTGAAATAATATTAATAAATGCGCATATTTAAAGGTCATATATTATTAGTAAAACGTGAGCGATTAACTGCGTGGTATTAACATTAAATTGTAAAATCGATGGCGCTTTTCGAGGCAGCAACAACCGTGCAGTTTTTAGGATACACTATTGATAGATGTATTTGCAATGGCAGATAATTTACGCATGTTTAATATTTAATATATTACATACTTGCATTGTATTTCATAATTATATTTTGATTAATTTGGTGACTTACCAGAAATACCATCGTATGTCCACCATTCTTCCCAACTGACGGCATTTGTTTCTGAAACATGAAAATAAGGTATAAATTGCAGTTTTACTGAATAACTTTGTTATGCTCAAATGAGAACGACTTTATTTTGATAATATGAGGTACTCGCGTTATGACAGAATATAATATTCCGTAGTTTTCGATGCTTGGAGTGAGACTGTATGTTAGCTAAATATATAAATTATAATAACTTGTCTAACGCGGAAACATAATGAAATATTCATATTGAAATCTAGATCTAGGTACCTCGTCATATGACCATCGGAACATGATGTATTATGAAAAGAATACAAGAAAATTGACCATGTTTTGCAGGTCGCCTATTGTTATACCGTGGCAAATATAAACAAAATGATTTAAATAATTAAATGGTGTGGTAAAAATCCTATCTTCAGAGGAAAAATGAGAGATACAGCTCCTAATTGATAATGAAATGTCCAAGGGCACGATAAAAATTACATGTTTAACATATATATGCAATAAAATAATACCATACGTGAATTCTGAAAATTTGAACCCTATATGACCAAAATAAAGGATTACATCTAGCTTTTTGGAAAAATGAACAACTGTTGGCCGTCCACCTGGAATCTTATCATTTCGTTATTTTTTGGGCGATTTTATCTCAAGGCGCATTAATAAAAATACATGTTTTAGATGTTGCCCCCATGACTTCCACAGACGTAATTTATCCCCGTTTGATATTGTATTGACGTATAATATGCGAAAATCTCTTAATCCAGGAAAATGGTCCAGTGACTTTCCACATATGGCACATATTCCGTTAAACCGAATCATGTATCAATTCATTTATTTGTATATAATTTTACATTCTTATGGATGCAGTTATAGTTTCAATATATATGTACAAATTATTTGTATTACAAGTTGAACATCCCAATTTGTCACGTAAGGAACTTGTAATAAAAGAGAACTAAAACAATTGTGTCAGAAATTAAGTCTTAAGGGCTACTTCAATGTGACGTAGCGGCTCCTCGTGACATGTTACTAGCTTTAATGTGAGCCATAAATTACTGAAACTATATTTATTTCTAAAATACGAAACTAATTTAATAATGGAATTTTTGCAGCATAATTTTTTGTACTAAAATTACAACTAGTTTATATTGAAATCCAGATTGAAATATTGAAATAACCAGAGAAAATATAAGATAGAGAAGCACATGTTATACATGTTATATAGTGGCCTTGAATCAAAATTGTTTAGTTCAACCCAATCCATTTATTAGTAAATAATCTACATTTCTATGGATATCGTTATATTTTCAATATATACGTATCCTTTGTATTAAAACTTGAATATCACAATTTCTCACTCATTTTCAATCACGTTAATATAGAAAATGTGAACAATAATTGTGTCAGAAATTAAATCTTTGCGCCACTTCAATGTGAGATTATAGTCCGTCGTAATATGTTATAGGCTTTAAGGTGCGCCATAAATGCAATTTACTAGATTGGGATTGATTGGGTTCGATCGTCGATGATAATTGATGCATGCGCACGCTGTGATCAAGTCGTGCTCATCGCTGTGCGGCGCGATCAGCAGCGGTCTCCGTTTCGCCGGCGCACATCCGACGTAAGCCCATATTTCGTCGGATTTACAGCGCGGATTAGTCGACTGCAACACATCGCAACACACCCCTTCACCATTTCAGCCCTCCCACCCCGCCGCGCCAGCCCTAAAACGCACGTATCTCATTTTTAATCCGGATTATCTTACAGCGACTTTTACAACGATACCGCTTTGCGCCGCCGCGCGCGGAACATCCGGTTTCATGCATCATTTTATCCGCTGAATTACATCAGATCTCGGAAACGGAAATTTACTACTCAACTTCTGCTATCCATCGGATAGTAGCTGCGAAATTTAACGCCGGCCGTAATTTTTTGCAAGCACCCAATATCATTCTGTTATTTGCGCAGTTGGAAAATATAATAAAATCTCTTCCTGTTTTGATGCCTCCGGAGAAAAATACTACCTCGAAGTAACTTTGAAGATTGTACGGAAAACACCTTGTAATCCCACGTTCCTGATGGTTTTCCCTCTAGTTTGAATAATAAATGGCTTAATTTTTCCTCTTCTCCTCGCAGGAGTATCCGCATACTTTGACAGACACACGTTGCAGACGCAAACTAATTCGTTAAAATCCGAGACGTTTTTTTCGCGTTTCTTCATTTCGGAATGTAGCGTATTTGCGCCGAGCTATTCCACCGCATGCCGCCGCATTTTCTACGTTTTCGTGTAATTTTTCTTCCTGACGCTTTTCGGTTTCATGTCGGCGTCTTCATTTATTCATCCGCATCCACACGGCTGGCAGAGACAAATTCACTCCTTTTTTAGCCACGGACAAATAAGCAAACAAACATCCACCGAGTAAACAAATAAGCAATTTGTAGAAGTCGAAACTAGCGGCTGAAAAAAGAAAATGAGGAACACGGAGAAGAATTGCTAATTGTCATTACATTACATGACGTTGCTGGTGTTTTTTTTTTCGTGTAGCTATTTTCCCTTATTTTGCTTGAGGAGGAATCAACAAGAGACGATGCATGTAGTTGTAAAAGTCGCGCGCTGACCCTTTAATTTCGCGTAATTCGATGTGACAGCATCGCTGCTAACCGAACGCGCACGACATTTACCAATCTAATTTACTGTCGCTGTCCCGGCTACAACGTAGTCTGGAAGATGCTGGACTATTCTGGATGGAAGACAGTTGGCACTGGCGAAGTAATTAAAGAAAGTAGTTTTTTGTTTCTTAAAATCGCAAAGCTATATTAATATAAAAATGACTTCCAGTTTATAGCACTTCAGTTAGTATTATAATTTTCTGTTATTTCAATTGTTTTAATAACTTTGAGTGTAGCCGTTTATGTAAAAACTGCTTTGGCAAAATGCAACAAGCTATGAAGGCAGAGTATTTAAATACAAATCGATTGGTACCTGTTTTATTTTTATCTGAATTCAATACAATTCATTCCATTATTAGACACAGCGATACTTCCATAAATATAAATCTCAGTTACCAGGTTAAAAAATATATGATTTCCATACATAATTTCCAAAATCGTCAAGCGTGCATCAAAATCCTTTGGAGCACGTTCATAGCAGCTACTAATGAAACACATATTATTGATTTAGTCGTCATGGCCTCTTATTAGAAGTGGAAAACCAAAACGTTTCTGCAAAGTTTAAAAGTTAAAATTGCATGTGTTTATACAGTTTCAAATTTAAAGTGAATTTTTCACATAAAATTTGACTTAAAGATACGAAAATATTTGTAAACATATTTGTTTCAAAAAGTAATATACGTCATATTCTAAAGAATGTTATTATCTATAAAATGTTCCATATTATGTATTATTAGAAAAAAAATCCTGAATTCTATTATGATATTTGTAGAACTATAATAAAATTATAAATTTATGCAATTGGCACGTGTGTAAGGACAACATTCCCATGCATACGAGCATGTAAGATGTTCATCCAAAGTGTATTATACTGGAAATCTCGAAATTCCCAAACCCCCTGCCAAACGACAAGATTACGGCGCTGTGCAATTCGTGCATTGTCTTACATGTACCACATAATTTTCCTGCTGCTGGCTGCGTGCCTGTCTCAGAACAGGATCTTCCAGATGTAAATTGCTATTTGTTTCTGCGCCCCCTACCAAGAAATTGCTGCGCATCTTTATAATTCCGAGCACAACACTCGCCTCCGTTCGCGACTTCCTGCAATTTCTCACAATGTGCCCACTACTCATGTCTCCGCGCAACTTTATTACAACAAAACGCTTTGTTTTTGCGCGCACGGTTCGAAGCAGGCCGTGTGCACCGTCGGTCGGCGACGATGAATATTTTTTTCCGGTGGTCCGGGTATTCATTGCGGAGTTCCGCAAGATTTCCGACACCGGCGAAACGGTGGCGGAGGAGTCGGAACCCTGCACAAGTCATGAATAATCAGTTTATGTGCGCACTCAACGGCGGGCGCGCCTGCAAGAGGATCATAAACAATGTGCAGCTAAAATACCAACAACGAGGGCGTTGCGCCAGCAGAAGACAGTGTTACGCGGCAGCAGGGCCAGCAGATATGATTTGCCATCGCTGTGAAGTGCTTTTATTTGCTGTATGCAAGAAAAAATGAGATTACATTTTAAAGTTTAATTATCTTAGGAAATTAACTTGGTTGAGATCAAACGCTCTAAGATTCACGCTTTGCATTGCCTTCTTTAGCATCCTTACCGCTTTGAATCTTTGAATGTTTCTTATGTTTTTTTGTCGCATTTGTTTGGATGCTGGAATGGATTTAATAGGATTGCCTCGATTATGCACAATTCGAATGCCACTTTAAAGCAGAGATGGACGTGTCGGAATCCTTCATTAACTGCCAATCTTTTCTTTTCCCCCTTTTACTTGTGCCTTTAGCTCAAGCTCAGCGAGTGAAAATCAGAATATTCCAAGAAAATCTTCCTTTCAAAGCTTGAAATTTATACTACAAAAATAACCTATCCAAAAGGAAATCAACTTACCATTTGCGCTTTTATTAATTGATAGAATTAATTTAAAAAATAACCAAATTAATATTTAATTCAATCCGTAGCATAGAATTATATTTCAGAACTTATCAGATGAATTATACATGCTAGTCTTTATCAACGGGTAAAATTTGTTTTCATAGTTATAAATAAATCTCATATGAGACTAGTTTCAATGTATGTTAATGTATTTCCTTTTTTACCGAGCTTTTACTTCCTTTTAACGTTATTTTTGTCACACCCACAGTTGCGTTTTAATCTTATTACGTCAGCTATGGGCAACGTTATGTATCACCGAGGCGAAAATATGTCAGTACGGCATAATTGAATTACGCATTTTAATTTTTTTAATTGGCCGCCTAATGCGTGGGCTAAAAGCCTATCAAGAACCGCTAATTGTGTACGATGCCGTCACACAACACGTAAATATTACGCTGATAAACACGATGTGGAAAGACTAGCAAAAATATATAACAAAAATGAAGGAAATAAATTTCATAAAATTGTGTTATCTTAATACGCCTGCGTTTAGCAGCGCTCCCGACCTTAGGAAATCCAATTAAGGGCAACGCCTCATGGTAGTAAATTCATTGATTAGTATTATCTCCACGCCGGCTAATAACTTTTCAATTTTCACGCAATCCTTCTAACGAATGCGAAAGGATACGCATGAAGACAATGTGCGTGTCATCACATAGTTCTACGGCGTTAACATTTAATGAAGTTTTGTTTTTCGGTGAGGAGGTTTTTTTTCAAATGTAGGTGTGCCGTGGAAATGCTTTGTTTAAATTCTATTGTGTGCCAGTGTCAACTGAAAATTTCGTGCGCTTCATGAGTCGTATGTTACCGCCGACCGCAATGTTATCTAATCGACCACGGGCACGCACGCATTCCGCCTCCTGAAATCCACTACCATGTTTCAGGTGTTCATAAATTAGACCCGAATGTAGCAGAATTACGTAAACCTAAATTGTCTACTGTACTTTTTCCTCTTCCTGTGTGTTTAACGACATCAAATCAGAAGATATCGTGAATATTGACTTTGTTTCTACTTGTGGTTTTGGTTGTATATTAGGTATATAGATATAATTTCCGGTAACACAGTCCCCTCCCGTTTGCCAAAGTTATTTGTCGCCAACCCAGGACCACTGTGAAATTCAAACTTTCGATGAGGTTTTCTTCTATCCTATCAATCTTCATAGGTAATATTGAATTGATTGCGTGATTATATCCGGTACTGACGTTTGCCGTCGGTGAATTAGATCTATTAATGACCTATTAGCTATTAATTAATTAATTCCTAGCCAATTTAGGTAGGACCGGGCGCTTGGCATTGTTGCTGCTTGCTGCATGGGACAATGTGCGGGAAGTGTAGAAACGTCGGAGGAGGTGGCGGCGGCGCACTGTCGCCAAACCGCCAAGAGCACAATTACGTCGACATTTGCTTAATGGATGTGGAGGTGCAGGCGTGGCGAGAGCAGTGGCAATTCGAAACCGAATCGCCAGCAATGGTATTAGCAGGTCGGAGGAAATTTCATTACTTATTGAAGCAAATTGATCGGACCCAATGTCATAACCTATGCCTAAATAAGCAGAATCTCAATGTATTTATCATAATATATTTAGTTTGCTTCAATTCCATTAACTTAATCTGCATGGTGGGTACAAAACGACGGGTCAACATGTTGTTTCGCACCAAGACTGCAAGAGAATTATTTACTTTATAAAAGCTACTTTAGAAATTGACTTTCACGGTGCGGATGCATAGTAAAAGAAATACTTCATCTTATCAGCCGTATTCGCCTTTAATACGACTAATTACAGTGACAAAGAATTTAATATAGCTAATGACCATAGTAATCGATGCTAAAACATCGATGATAATAATGGCAATTATATATGACAGAAATAACTCAGGATAAAAAGTAATTTGGTGTCGAAGAGTCCAAATAGTCAAAATTAGGCATGGATCCAAATTTAATTAAGAAGTTATCTACTAATTGTACTAATAATAGCCTTTTCACATTTTCTGATTTGTGTGACAAGATAAGGATCTTGTCCCATTGGTAATATGCAGTATGAATGTATACTTTATAGACTTCACTATAGAATTTCCCTGGAAAAATCATCTAGCTGTATTTTGGCCCTGATTGTAGCGTACTGATTACATTCTTAAATTCTGTGCAGTTCCATGCTGGGCACGATTGCCTTTCTCAATTTCCAGTTTGTTTTCCTGCTTGCACCCGCACAGACACATTCGAATCCAAACTTATGTCGAAATCGTCTAATAAACTTCTTAATGATCAAAATCGAGCCATAAATTTTCGGCTCCTCGTCGCGCGGCGATAAGCCGACTGGGGGAGGCGGTCTCCCCAGTCCTGCTGCCAAAGATCAGCGCTGCGAAATTGCCGCCTTGCTGCCGAAGTTCTACGGCGCGCGGGACGGCCGTAATTGCAAATCGAGAAATACAGTCGGCGAAAAGTCGGCCGAAACAAGAGATTTTCCTGCCTACATTCGCCACCCCGACACTCCCTACCGCTTTTCCTCCTTCGAACTAAATAGCGTTCGATATAATTTTATCGAAAAGTTTGCACAGAACTCTGCTTGAGTCCGTTTAAGCAAAAACAAAGCGCCAAACGAAAATAGAGTTTAATCATCATTTTCCTCCCTTTCGCGCTGTTATCCCGTAAAATTATCTTAATATTTGCTAATTTAAATATTAAGTCGTGAGTTAAACGATTATAATTTGGATGGGCGCCGAATTTGGAGAATATCGTATTGTTAAGGAGTGCACCCGCCGTCGCGGAATCACACCGCAGTAGGCAATTTCTCGACGAATTATGCCTTGGTATGCGGTGCGTAATAGTTTTGTACTCTATGCCCTGCAGTGGGAAATTACATCAATGAACATTATATTAAATTGCCCTACGATCCACCGTTCGGTAATTGCCTGCAGACATGAATGGGGCAATTTTTTTCCATTTTCTAGAGCAAACAGCTCGATGAAATTGGTGAAATTGAGGAATTGCATTTCCACGCGTGGAGGTATTCATGTAAATATTGCATCAAGTTTACCATTAGCCTACTAGGTTACCCTACTTTCAGACAGCAGACAAAGAAAATATGAGGGACTGAAAAAGAGATGCAAATTAGCGGTTCCTAATTAGAGTAGTCTAGACTCATTATGATTTAAAGTTGACGTTTCTAAACAACAGATGGAAGGAATAACGAAACCAGTATATTCATAAGAATTATATTTATTTATGTCTGACCTTGTGATTTTTAAATGACTTCATTCTTGTTGGGTATGAAAAAGAAATTTAATGGCATAAAAAAATTGACCTGCAAAAAATGTATGTCTCTGATTTAGTAACTAGGCAGGGTTCACGGGAAATTATAGGGAAGCATTTTCTATTCGAAGCTAAAAATTAAAATTCCAACCACTGATTTGCTTGATTAGTTGATTCCGTGCAAGCTCCATCACATTCCCGCTCTCTCGATTTAGAAAAGTGCTATCATCCAGATGGTATCATGTGATGGGACCACCCAGCGCCATGATGGAACAGTGCGCCCTGTGTATATGGGGCCGGTTTTGAGAGACTTATGTCGTTGACGCCCACTGCCTCGCTAAATCGCTATCTGATTGTGCATAAATCTCGCACGTAAAGTGCACCCACACACATATATACTCACTACCACGGAAAGAAGACACGGGTATATCTACACCCAAAGTGAGCTGGTATTAACATTAACGAAGAGAGACAGCCGGAGCGGGTAAATATCGCAGTAGGCAAGTGGAATGAGACGAGTCGAGGGGGCCTCCAACATTCGATATCGGTAATTAAGATCAGCTCGTTGCAGTTCGGCAACCGGTAACGGGCCACTACCAACCGGGCAGCGGGGCAACGGATTTGGTCAGTCTGCACGCATCTGCATGGACTGCTGTAAATTATATTTTGTGTAGCGCCAAATGGGGTGCATGTATAGTAGGAAGCGTATTGTGGGTAGGGAAGGCAGGATCGAACATGAGTATTATGCTATTCATACGTCAGCTTCCTAATTTGCACATCTCTAGAGTGTGGTGTTGTTCGCGATGCCAGTTTGTTGTTTCAGGCAACGGGGGCATATAAACATTACTGAAATTGGTATATTCCGATAGGTCACTTTGAAATCGTTTCTATCAACGCAATATTTGGCGGTACTCTAATGATCTACATAGAAGTTTATAGGTTAAAACCTACTTTTCCAAGTATAACAATAGACAGACTAGTGACAAAGCCGTACCACTTTATAAATAACCTACAATCTACTTCAGGGAATGATATTTTAATATAAAAATTGATTATAAATAGAAAAAAGTTTAATGATGTATCATGTCGTTTGCAGTTTGCTTTATATATCCCAAAAATAATTGCCAAAACAAAGGAAAAGGCAAAGTTGTAGGCGCCTGATGTTCAAGATCATCAAACAAGTCATTCGCCCCCCCGCAAAACCCAATTTAAGCATCACCACTGGATACATTTAATTTACCTCCACTTATAAACACTAAGCCGCCACCGCCGCCGTGCTCAGACTGCCGAAAACCCATCCGTGAAACCCACGGTGAAACTAATTTTCCAATCAATTTTCTACCCCCGGTAGCTGCGCTTAACAACGGATGAACGTTGTTCTCGTCTGTCTTGCCTGCTTCGAGCTTAAACGTTTGTAGACTCAAGAACTCAAAGATGCCAAGCACTCGCACGAAAGATCCGCCGGCATCGACGAGCGGGCGAAGAACAATGTTATCCGTCGTAATGTGCAAGTTTTATTTCCGAACGCTTTCGCCAAGTCCCCGAGAGCGATAAACGTTGAAGCGCAGCTCAACTCCTCGATGTGTATCAGTGTTTCATCAAACATTCAAACGTGTGCCGAAGTCGGCAGAATGGGGAAATACACTCATCCTAACATACACATAGAGGTAAACTTGGCGGTGACGTCGGAGGCGTCACAGGGCAAACAAGTCCTTTAGTCGGCAGGTGGTTTTGCGCCGAGTCACAATTCACCCTGTTTTATTATTGAAAGCTCTTTTTCGGCAAACGGGAAGCGTTTAGCGTTTGCAAGCGAAGGACTGTTGAAAAATTCAACTTTGCGTCGTAAACGTCCATTGATTCGACAAGTGGTAAATATATCTAAAGACTTTTGTGTGTGTACTCGGAATAGAAGCGGTTTTTAATGTGCACACTGAAACAATCCCAAGTATACAGCATGCATGAAATGTTGATAATGACTTCAATGAAATATTGCCGACGTTGTAATGTGCCACCACCCCCACTTGAGTAATGCTACATCAGGAATCTATGGTAACGGCCAACAAGGGAGTAACCTCTCTCTTGTCGTGTCGCCGCCATCACCGACGGCGGCCGAAAACTAATGATAAGTACCGGGTTTTGTGTGCGCTAGCCACTTGTTTACACCCCGGGTCGCACAGCACAGAGATGGCATAACTTTATTCATTATTTACCCGGCGGTTAATATCCATGCATGCTCGCATTATATTCATAAAGTTGTCGCCCATTACTCGCGGGTCTTAACGGATTAGTTATACGAGAAAAGGTTACCAATTAAAAGATTTGTATTTTTTTGTAATTGGCCCGAACATTTACATAGAAGAAATTCTGATTTCTTCCTACCCCGGCAGTTAGGAATAAATCAGATACGGAGTGCTAACAGTATCTTAAAAAATATGTAAGAAGTTCAAGATTTGGCATCGCGCACAAAAGTTAGAAATCTGACCTTACCGAACATTTTCCAAACCTAGAAGAAACTATTCCGAAAGAAAGTAAAGACAAACAAATTCATTACATTTGCCTCAAACCTATTGAATGTTAAAATTCCAATTGGGTCATTTATTGACCTCTTCAAAAGTTAATGTCATTCATACTATTTGTTATTTTGTTCTGGGGTCTGACCTGGTGAAAACTAACGATTCAAGCGATTCTCAAACATATTTTCTGACCACTTTCTACATACGAGATTATCTATTTTCAAAGCCTAATAAAACTAATTGAATGAATTAGATTTTTTTGTTTTTTATAATGAACTCACATTCTTAAAGTTCTATTTGTAGTAGTTTTGAACATTAACCTAATACATGTGTACATGTCTATAAAATCTCATTGCTAAAAGTGCCGCTTTTGAATACAGAATATACAATATTTTGTACAATGTTTGACTTTTTTCGATTTTGCGCATATCTGAGCTTGTCCGCGGAATTGAAAAAGGCAAGCAAGATAATAATATATGCCTATTTTATTTGCAATAATTGTAAAAACTTACCAAACAACAAATACATCATATATTAATATGTGGAAACTATATACAATTGCTATACAATTGCAATGTGATTATTCTACGTACAAAATCAATCAAAACATACGTCAAAACATATGATTTTGACGGCGTTTTTCGTGGTTTACTATCCTTGGAGAGATCTCAAAACATAGAATTTCAAAACAAATTATATTAGCGGGACAGCTAATCCTGATAGTCCCCTAATTAAGATAAATCGTTCTGAAAAGTGTTTCTTTGAGGCAGACATTGATGCTCTAGAAGTGAGTGCGTTTGCACTTGTTAAAGCCATGTTTTGCTTTACTAGGTGTGAGAAAATGTATATTATGAAACAGGAAAAGAAAAACTATAACAAGAAAATTATGCTGCGGGCCATGTAGAAAATAATAATCGCCTACAATTAGTCCCAAAGAATTAACCCTGAAGGTGAAATACTGTATTTTCTACTCCGGTTGTATAATATACTAATTTCAGTATAGATTTTCTTTAAGAAACATATCCTATATCCCATAACATATCCCATGTCATAACCATATTTGTAGAGCAGCCAGTGAGGAAATGTGTTCATAGTGCCACATAGTCCGTTGCGGTTGCACGCACCGTTGCCTTTTCGCTTTGATAACCTATAATGTTTGTCAGCAGATACACTGCATCAAACCAAGTCTTATCATTAGAAACAGTATATTGTACAATTCGCATGACATGAAGCAAATTTGTCATATTCGTGAGAGAATAAGTAAGTAGTAGAACATTTTTCACTTATATTGCTCCAAAAATGCAAACTTATTAAATTATTAACCAACAGGTAATTACTAACAAATCATCAGACTATAAATTCAGTCATCGTGAAGGTGATGATTGAATTTCATATCCAACTATTAGTATGTAATCCATAAAATTGACAATAATTAATATATCAGTAATATAATTGCAATATTTTATAAATACTATATAGTTTATGTTACCTCTAATCTCAATTCACAGAAAAAAACCTTTAAACATTTTCCAACTATGTAAAATAGAAAATTTGTTTCGCTAATTCAACAGCACCATGGCAACTTTTAGAACCGCAAAATAATAAAACGCGGCAAAAAGAAGCGAATAAGAGCGCAAATTTCAGTCACGTTTTGTGGGCGTGTAACTATAACCAAAACTCAAAGTAAAACTTTTGACGAAAGCCAAACGAGCCGCAAAAAGTTTAATAAATTTCAAATCTAATAAAAGAGTTTACTCGTCGGATTTTTTCCTGGCGCGGAAAGCGAGAGGGCGTACGCATACAATGTTCCGCAGAGTGCACAAGAGTTTTCGAGAGGATGATGGCGGCCCCCAGCATACGAAGAGGAGTGTGTGGGTGTATGTTGACATTGTCCTTTACGGGTTTCACTCGTGCTTTCACCTACCACCGCAGCGTCGTCAAAAAGTGCGCAAAAAAGCCACATTACTTTTTTTGCGCGTGCAACGCCAATTGTGGTTTGGCGCGGCTTTTTATTGTTTCATTAATTTTATAGAGGCGTGCATTATTCAACGCTATCACAGACTGAAAATAAAATAAACATTGAGAATTTAGGTATAAAATATACTCGCAATTTGCATTATTCCTGGGTGGCACCGGTGAATAGCAGATTAAAAAAAAAAACTAAACAAATATTTTTTTGAAAAATTCACTGGGAAAATGACATTCTGATTAAACATATTATACATTAATACCACGTATATTAAACAATACTTTAAAATGCTGTAATAAAATAAAAGTAAACAAACTTCCTACGCAATTTGTGAAATAGTAGGAAATGCAATATATAATAAGGCTTATCAATTGATAATCAGGAGATAATTACATAAAGATATTAATTATTTATCGGTATTGATTCATACGCGAATAGCGTATATGGATAGGGATATGTTTCTCATTTAGTCTGGTATGGTTCAATTTGAATAATGTGTGTATAATGTCAAAATGCGCTGTTCCCATCACGACATTTTGCATCAACAAAATTCATATAACGCTGAACGTATGTATGCTTTGTGTCAGTATATATGTGTATGCGTGACGAGTTGAACAATCCCTCACGTTGAGCGCATAAAGTAATTAATTTACGTTGATTACACGATTACTTCCAACTACGGCCGTATCTTCGGCAAGCGGAACTTCACATTATTCCAGAGCGAGTGCCGAAATTATTCCACTTTGCGCCGCAATTCGCACAATTTGTATTTTCCTAATCGACAGACGTGATTAATTAATCAGTGATTAATCAAACGTGTTTTAAGGTATCTTAATCACGTCATTTTGGATGATCATAAAAATCATTTTTGTCAACAATGTTTATGAGTTTTATTAGGTTTCATCAAAATTATGGATTTTATTCAGGTGGAATGAATGATTTGAAAGGAATCACAAAAAGACGAGTACTGCAAATCATTCATGAGAATAATATGCATTCCATGCGAGTTGTACACTGTACTATTTCTACGACAATTATCTGTGAAAATAATAATGAGTAGATTTCGTTTTATGGTATCGGTGGTATCGGTTACAATTTCATATTTTTTATATATTTTGATTAAGAAATCGTATGCATATCTTACGGGTGTTTATATCCGTACTGGT
>WSZQ02055799.1:15279-29256 GCA_019419845.2 Weissflogia rhopalogaster
TTACAATTTCATATTTTTTATATATTTTGATTAAGAAATCGTATGCATATCTTACGGGTGTTTATATCCGTACTGGTTGAAAATGTAGTCTAAGGGAAGCCAGTAAGGATATGTGTTCATAGTAGCATCAAATAACTGCGAACGTCGCGTGCAGAGGCCTTGGCTCTGGCGCCAGCATGTGCGATGTACACTTATAAACCGATACGAGAAAACTACATCTATTTATTATTATTTTTACACTAGTCTAGTTCTAGTCTTAGAAAAAGTATAGTGCATAACTCGCCAAAAATGCCCGTTTCTTACTCGAATGACGTATTTGTCATACTTCTAAGTAGAATGGAACATTCCTGGGTTCCTAGATCTAGTATGGAAAGTATCCAAAGAATCAAAACAAAAGGTACATATTTGTAGACAGTGTCAACCTTCTGCTCTCCTGATACCCTATTCCAAAAAATGTTGCATCTCGCCGTTTTCTCGTCAATCCTCATTCAAAACCATTCAGGGGGGGATAAATTGGCGGTTCAATAATTGGAGTTTACGGATAAGAGTTGACAAAAATACATATGGAAAATCACATTTTCCGGCTAAATGCATTTTTCCTCCTCCATCTCCTTGTACTTCTTTCTAGGCCTCGGACATGTTCTTCCCGAAGTACCTAAGCTTTCTTGACCAGTGTAATTCCACAAGTCTCTCCTGATTTTGGATGGACGACCCAGCACAGTTATCTTTGTGTATTGGGTACACGGTTCTTAGCCTTGGAAAATTGCATGATCATCGCACAATGAACTAGTCCGTGCCTCTTCCGATCTCCTTATACTCTAAGCCGTAATTATACCATTTTGAAAACAATTCTTGTGTTTTTAAATGTGAATTTTTAATGAGGATTGAGTATTGAGAGCAAAATAAACAAGGACTTATAAGAACGACAATGTTCTAGGGGAATCACCAAACAATCAAACAATTCCATTTATCAATACCTGATCTTCTGGGGGGCAATATCAATAGACAAGCCCTAGTCAAAAGCCTATTGTGCCTAAAGGATGATCCACCATCGTTTTTTATTGTTTTCTTTCACATATAGAGTATATAGAGCCATGCGTAAGCATGTTCACGTGTTTTGTTTCATTTTCTAATATATGCAATAAAAAATTCATATGACAGTGTGATTTATTAGCATTTTTGAAAATGTGCATTTTTCAGCTGGAGTGAAAAAGTTGAATGAAATGGCACGGTTCTTGCTTCGCGAATTTCTAGGCTGCACGCGAAGGCGAGTTTTTAATTGCGTGGCGCCTAAAAATACCGCTGTGAAGGTAAACATAATCTGGGAATTTTTACGCCGCGAGATATAAGTGTGCCACATCGATATACATTGCTTTGTGTGCGTATGGGCCGAGCCCAAGCCCCTTGTACAACGTTTTCATTTATCGATAAAATCTTATTCACTCGCTGGAGCGGAAATGGAAAATCCGTCAGCCCGTCGCTGCGTTCTCACACAAACCGAACGACTCGACAACTTTCCGACGTTCTGATCCACTATATTAATACAGATCTCGGCTTTTGGTTTTACCTTATGAAACACATTGAGGGGATTTTAAAAATCTTCTTTTATTCGTACGTGGGCATTGATAACAAATCTCATAAAATTGTAAAAATTATATTTAAAAAAAGCTAGAAAATTTACAACATTCTTTAAAATCTTGATAAAAATCAGTTTAAAACTATCATACTTCCTGGCAGAGGAAAAGGAATTCTTCTTCTAGTAACCATGATAGTCGATGCTTAGTAAATTTTTTTTGTTTGATTTTACCGAGCATTGACGATTAGCTCTAATCAATTCTTTTTCAATGTAATTAGTTATATTAGAGGCTAACACTATTGATAAGAAGAAGAATTCACTTTAGGGATGCATATTAAAGTGAATTCTTCTTCCGAGAATCGAACCCGGGACCTCATGGTCAGTGGTTAGCTTAGTAAATGAAACAAAAAGTGTCATACCTTTGGAAATCCTACCTTTTAGATATTGTCAGTCTCTGCTCTAAACATCTAAGGCTACTTTCTGACTAAGAGTGTGGTGTCGAGCTTTGCCGAACTCGATTTAAACTCTGGGCATTGAAGCTACTAACGCATTACAATGGAAATTCGGTGATAACCCCCACCCTTTGGCGTCTTCTACAGTTGCTCATGTCAGTTTTCATCTTTCTTACTTAACGTAGGAAATGGGGATGTTCGTTATCTCCAGAAAGCTAGAACCTATTTTAATAATAACCTATTTTTAAGTACATTGGGCACACAAGTTTAGGCATAAACGCTCCAACCGCGAAGACGGCCGTGTGAAAGACTGCTTAAATTCGGCACGTACATCCCCCTTCTTCTCGATTTGATATAATCAACCGGTCAGCATAAATCAAGTATTCCTGAGACAAATGTTCAGCCTGGTTAAACATGTGCAGCATTCTTGACATAAATAATAAACGGGAGATTATTATGAATGTCCGGAATAGTAACATTCTAATGACACTTATAAATCAATCCCAAAATAATATTTGGATAGCTATCATGCTGAACCCAATAAAGTTCGTACGATTTCCGCCAGATCTGGGTTGCTACAAATGAACCTGCGCATTCGCCGCTAATCAGGTTCAAATCCCATCTTCTTCACTTTTGAGCAGTCTAGCGAACTGAACTAATGGAATTAATATGCTCATTATTCCTAGTTGGAACATAGCAGTTAACTCTCACCCGGCCGGATCAAGTCTTGCCTTGGTCGCAGGTCATTCGCACAATCTTTTTCCTTATTCACCAGGGAATGTACATAGTTATCCAGAAATATTCTGGAAAGATTCCCGGCCGCTGACATATCACCGATAATTCGGGTACGCGAAGAAAAAATACATTAATAAGAAATGTACCAATCCGAAGATAAGTAAAGAAGATTTCTTTAAAATTTCTGAAAACTTTTGGTGCAACATTTTGCCTCTTTGCCCTGATTGGCGTGACCTTGAAGAATAAGAACGATTAATAAGAAGCGCATGCTTTTTACAGTTATTAACCGATAAGATCAACTCAAACAGCCTAGAATACCTAGAAGATATTAGTGTGGAAAAGTTAATTATCAAATTGATTGAAAATTCAAATTAACCAAGTTAAATCGAGCGTGCTGCGTGTAAGCTGCTCCTGAAGACCACGGCCGTTGCACGAGCGGCTGGCTGGGGGCGGGTTGCAGAACGCGCGCGCCATGTCGAACTAATGTTTAATAGTCGAGGCGCCGCCGCCGTAAATCTCGCACGAAAGTATTAGCAATTACTCGCGTTAATTCAGCGTGCAACACCTGGGGGGTGCCTGCCGCCTTCGCCGCCGCCTCACGTCGCATGCGCTACCGCTACGACGCCGCCTTGGGCGCCGAGATTTCTTCGTGCTGCACCCTCATGTTTTACGTTTCACCTTCGCCGCCTCCGCGTCTGGCGCGAAAATATTTCATTTTCTAATAAACTCTTCGCACTTGCTCAATATGGTGTCTAAATTTCGCAAATTTTATTTATTACTCTGAATATATAATGTCATGATATTGCAATTTAAAATTAATTGTTATTAACAAGCTGCTCTGACTTGTTATCCGTCTTTAGTTTCACAAAAATAATGAAAAGTGTTTCCAAGATTACAGCTTTGAAATTTTCAAAAGTACAAATATAGCCGTATTCATAGTTATGAATGTGTGGGAGATAATTTCAAAGATATTACATGTATGCAATGCAAATCAATTCATCGGTATATTCGGCAAACATTTGGCTCAAAGTTGTTTACCATTGTATGTAAATGGCATCGGTGGCGGTAGCGTGTAGAGTTCCAACTTCAACAACCCCCGCCGATTAGAACTCAAAGCAGGCACCGTCACGCTGTACGCGCAGACCAGGCTGTCCTTAATCAGTCGAACAACAATAATTGGCAAGTCATCGGCGCTTATCGCCCACTCGGCTGACATATGTGGGCATAAATTACCATAATGCCGATTAGATGCTTGGAAATGGTAACGCGGGCGCTGCCGGAAATTAATTGAATGTGCATACATCGAGGCGCTTTTTTCTTCGTTAAAAAGGATTATATAGTTGTGCACCATTGTGCAATGTTTACCTAAATCAGCTCAACAAGAGTTTCATTGTTTGAAATTGTATTACCACATTTAGAACATCCAACTTATTTTAATAATAGAATATTAACGTACAATTCATGAATGTATTAAATCCACATTGTGCATGGCTATAATTTCATCCGTAATTACATATAATGACTCATTCAAATGCCATTTAATAAGAGTATAATAAATTTTACATATTGTGCTTTGCGAATCGCGTGGAATCTACCTAAATATAGAAATATAATTTGAAATGTGGTTATCTGCATCAAATTGAAGTTTTCCCAGAGTAGTATCCTTTCCGCGGTCCAATATTTCTATTGGCAATGAGCAACAATAAAGATCCAGCTCACCGCGGCCTATCTAGATAAACAATGAGCGGGTGTATTTATTTAATTCGCAAATGCGTTAAATTGAAATGCGCAGATCAAACCAAGAGTATAATGCAACCGTAACAACAGCACACACCGATATTGTTCCATCCTTAATTTGATTTCATTTCGTCAGTAAACTCGGCAAATTACTTGATTTATTCTATTTTTGTCATGTACTTTTAAAATCTTCGTAATAGGATCCAAGAGCAATGGATTAACCTAACTCCCGATTTTTTATTCCGGCGTCAACCCCACTGTACAAGTACAAGTGCAAGTCCGAAACTTGAATAGAAGCCGAATTCTGGCTGAAAGAGAAATAAGAACACAAGTCATTCATTGCCACGTCCGTCAGGAGGGATAAATTCCCGAGCTGGGGTAACGCCACGGCTAGAGCGATTGTTACCAGTGACGGAGACCAACGACGATTTGAAGTGCTCGCCCGGAAAGACGGTGGACGCCATGTAGGATACAGCGAACGCTACGATCAAACTGGTGTCGTTGACTGCAACAGGACCACCTTAAGTTCGCCCCACAGAGGACTGAAACCGTGGTACTGAGTGGAAAAAAATCGGTCCAGTCGAATTCTTCGTAGAAGGAATGCCTGCCAAGTTACAACGATCGGCTAAATATTTCAGTGTGATTCTTGACAAAAACCTTAAATTCGGCGATCACATCATGTACCGAACAGGCGATCGCTGAGGCTGCCTAGCTATGGCGGAGTCGGGGGAAAGTTCTGTACAGTCCTGATCACTTCTCTTCGCATCAGCGGTATGACACAAAGCGTAAATATTATTGGCAGAAATGCAAATGCAGCCAACGGAATCCTCCGACAAGACTGCCTTAGAGTTGCATCGGCATACAGAACAATTTCAGGAGAAGCTGCCATGGCTATAGCGGGTTGCCCACATACCCCTGTGCAGGCAAATGATCGGCAGTTCGCCGATCCAGGAACACATCGCAGGATGTAAAACTAACAGCCAAAACCATAGTCCGAGAGGAGCTTATAAAGACGTGGCAGGTCCAGTAGGTTAAAGCTAACAACGGAAGGTGGACCCGTCGGCTCATCCAAGACCTCCCTTCCTGAGGCATTATAAAGCATGGGAAATTGGCATACGAAATCACCCAGGTCCTGCTGGACCGCCGCAGTTTCAGCTTCTACCTACACCGTATGGGGTTTAGGGACATTGGAGGCTGTATGGCAGCGTTGTAGATGACTCTGCGGAACATACAGTATTTGCAATCGGTGCTTGGGCCAATCTGTGTGGATTCCTTAGTTGGAGTGATGCTAACCTCTGAGGAGAGTTGGGCAATTTTTAGATGTGATTTGCAGGTGCTACACTCCTCAAGTTTCGAATATAGTGGTACTTTATCTTAGAAAAAACTTCAGCTTATGACCAGTTTTCTATATAAAAAATAATTTATTCGGTCCGCAGACCTGACCATCGACCTTCACTGGTCCTTCAGCCTGGATACATATGTCTTTATTGTATTTTTTTGTATATTACACGTTATTGTGATTTTTGTAATTGGTTTTTGCGATATTGTTGTTATTGTTGCGTTGTTGATGTGGTATCTTGTTGTGTGTGAGTGAAGTGAATTTTTGTATTGTCGGTGGATTCTTCTTGTGTGTTGTGAGTTGCGCATTGCGATTGTTGTGACTTTATCGGTGTGGATTTTTAATAATGTGAATTTTTCATGTGAATTTTGAATGTGAATTAATTAAATGAGTGATTTTTATTGTGAATTTATAATAATAAATTCACACTAGTAGGGTGCCCACTTCGGAGACTCGAACCCTGTCCGCGTACGTGGTAGACCGAAGCAATACCAACTATGCTGCCCAGGTGGGCTTTTCTATACAATTATCGTGGATTTCTGATTCACTTTACAGGTCGCGAAAAAAAATCGCAAAAATCGCATAACATATGTAAATCACCGCTGCTACCGTCGAAAACATCTCTCCCATTACAAACGCTAATAAAGTTTTGTAGTTACGTCCTGTAGTCATCTTCAGAGTGGTTTCGTTATGGTTTCGCTCCATTTCAGATGTTGAAGCTACATTAAATCAACTTCAAATATATTATATACTAAATAATAATGCCATGATTATATTAAAAGTATATTTATCTATTTTTTTATAAATCCACTCCTCTTTGTTAGAAATCATCCTTAATGTTAATATATTAAAAATTCGATAACATGTAAATATATGTAAATGCAATTTCAAAGAATTTAAATACTCTTGCAGCGTCTATGTGTCATCGCGAAACCGGAAAGTTTACTCGTGTGGTGACAGATAGTTTGTTATTCTTTTCGGTTCAGAGGAACGACGAAACTTTTTCCCTATGACTCTGCCATCCTCCTCTTCGACACGCTCGTCCGCCGCTTTATATTAACTTTTAGTTTGTCCGTGCGTTGAGGGCGAGCTCAATCTGTCGTTATATCGTTATAAACTTTTTTAATTAGATACACAGCGCTCACCCACGAGCTTGTCCATCAGCTCTAGGAATTGTTATTGTTGCAACTCCATAAAAATTTAAATTATTGCGAATAATTTCGAACGACAAATATTTGAAATTAAAATGAGCGCATGCATAATTCAAAAGGAAAAAGTTAATTTCGAAAAAAAATTTTAAGTTCAAAATCATTCCGGTACACGCACACCTCGGAATTTGCAAAGTTACAAGTTCCAGAGCAAGTAATTAGCAGCAGATAAGTTAATTGCACCGAAAGTGGTTAAATAAGACCCACTCTTATTTGCGCATTCTTCTTAATTATGATAATTATCATGTAGATAACTAGTAATGGTTTGCATAGTATTTTTTAATGATTTTCACGTGGGCAGTGGAATGGGGTTAGACGGGGTCGTATTAATTTTGTCAAAGCATTTAGCGGAATCGTTTGCGAAGGTGTGTCGGACGTCGAAAGCTTACTCGACAGAATTGCCGTTTCCTTCCTGCCCAAGTCCTCGCTAAGGACGATGCTGAGCCAATCCCCTAAGCGCGTCACTTTGCCTTGACGTCGCATCCTTTTTGTCTACGCCGGGCTTTTTATTCGACGTTCCCCGCTTGCTTCCGGTGCAAATTTATATCCGTTACAATCAAAATATCACGCGACGTTCGTATAAATACAAATAGGATTCAAACATAAATCTTTGGCGTTTTCTTTCGAAACCATTTCGCTCAAAAATGTCAGAAATATATTCTTGAACATGTTACCGTATTTATTGATATATTTGCAAGCACCAATAGATCAATCTGCGTTTATATATTAATGTTCCTTTACTTCAATCATTTTTGTAATTGAAAGTGTGTACTATTACAATTATTAAGTTTAATATTGTCATCCATTCTGGAAATAATTTGATAAACGCAATTATCTGAAATTCTATTTGACATCGCTTAATGCCATAGTAACAGACATTCGTAGTAGAGTAATATCAACAAAAATTAGATGATTTCGCAGAGGACAATACTGAACCTACTAAATCAGGACCTTTCTGGACAATGACATTATCCCACAGACCCGCACACAGCGCGACGAAACACTCTTTGCATTCCAACCACACAGCCTGCGTCAATGCAGTCGAAGGGCAAGAGCACAAGAAGCGGATTAACTCAACAAATATAATTATGAGCGTTGCGTAAGAAAGGATTTACACTTGGTGGTCGTGGTCGAGGACAAAAGACTGTTTGCATTGAGTGGCCAGCAAACCCCGCAACACAGCAATACCAGGCTGAATGAAAATTAAACGTCGGTGCCGGCGGGGTCTCGCGAAGAAAATCGCGTTGCTGGGGTGTGCGCTCCACTGGCCGTGCAAAGAGCTCTACGGTCGTAATGCGGGTTCAAACCAAACTTTACACGTTTCTAGTAAAAAAATACCATAATAGAATGACATCAGTATATCTTGAAAAGAATTTAAAACACAAAGAACTTAATTACATACGTAATTATAAATATTATCCCAAATAAAAATGTGTTCATTATGTGTAATGGAATAATTGACCAAGTATAATAATACTCATGAAGATTTCTTTTAGCTTTTATGTTTAATGCTTCTTTAGAATCCTAGGATTCACGAATTCCCGGACCATAAAGCATAAAAGTGTACCCACTTAAAATCGATAGGCATAATATTTTTATTTCAATGCCTTCAATGCTGGAAAGTTTACATATGCGCAAATAAATTCAAATTTGTCTTAAGCTCGCACCGAACCGAAGACGAAGACGAACTCGGCCCGTTCCTGAATTATGATTATTGCTACGCTGCAGGGCCGGGCGCGTGTTTGCTCGTACACATTTATGCGAAATTTCCTTATTACGAACGGGTCGTCGTAAAAGCCCGCTTTTACTGTTTTTGCAGTATTTTTATTTTTTATTTGCTGCAACCGTCCCAGCGTCTTGTTCTTGCCGTTGTTCCACCAACAACCAGCCAGGAGCTATTTACTTCCAGCTTTTCCGCTTTTTATTTGCTACCTCATTTGGCTACAAATTTATCAGCTATTTGCGCCTCAGAAAATAAAAGTTTTCCTTATTATAATATGTTTACTGTACCTGTTTACGGGTCTAAAGTTATAGCACAATTAACAAATGAGAGTAATTAACAGAAAATTTAAGTTCTTGTAATACTAGCAATAAACTTAAATGAAACATGTTGTGATGGAATGTTGGAAAAGATTTCTTTCTCGAGGTAATTCTGTTCTGGGAAGTCAGATTAAATCAGAATCAAACCAAATATAAGACCCGTAGAAGATGATTTAAAATTAAATCAGCTTAACCGTGGCCCAGCATACCTATACTAGAAATTAGTAAATGAATCATTCTGTGGCATTGACCTTATCTTCACCATAACACAAATCCATGAGAAAAGAGAAGCTACAGACAGAGAATCACACCTCCTATTCATCGACCTGTCTAAAGCATCTGATACAATTTCTCTAAGTAAACTCTGGCAAGTCCTACATGAAACAAAAATTAACACAACTATCATAAATTCGATACAACATATGTATAAGGATCAGATATCAAGAGTCAAAATGGGAAACAAGCTCTACATTATTTAATATATACATGAACCATGGTATATATGATAATATATACCTGGAGAAATGGAGAAGAGAATATCGCAGAATGGGAACAGAATTAACAGACGAAAACACACTCTACACTTCGCGGACGACCAGGTAATGCTTGCACAAGAAAAATAGGACTTAGAAATTATGAGAAGAACACTGTTTAAAGAATATAAAAATTGGGGATTAACAGTTAATTGCCGGAAGACTAAGGATCTATATGTGGGCAAAGGCAATACACCACGACTAGAAATAGAGAATGATATCAATATCGACACATGCGAAGAGTACATATATCTTGGTGTAAGTATTACGAAGAGCGGACGAACCCAACCTGAAATCTAAAACAGGATCGTTAAGGGAAAGAAGGTTATTGGTTGCCTAAATTATGTCCTTTGGTCACAGCATGTAAGCAAACGTAACAAGCAGCGTCCTATTACAGAGCATTGTCCTATACTGAAGTGAAGCTTGGCAAATCACCAAAAAATCCGAAGACAAACTTAGGACGCTCGAAATGGATTTCTGGAGAAGATCAGCCCGCAAATCTAGATGGGAACGAGAACCAAACAAAACAATAAGAGAAATGATGGGAGTGAACACAGCATAATCATCGAAGTCGGAAGCAGGCAACTAGAATGGTACGGGCACGTAGAAAGAATTGGCGAAGAAAGGCTCCCTAAGCAAATAAAGGCCGAAAAGTTCATGGCTACAAAGAATACAGAAGTATATGTCCGAACGGTAACTTACTGAGGAAGACTGCACTAACCGTGAAATTTGGGAGGAGGGAACCAGAAGGCGTAAAATGCTATAGAACCTGGAAGATGATGATGAATCATTCTGTGACCGAGTTCAACAATTTGATTGTACGCATTCTAATTTTTGATATGTGTAACGTTTCAACTTGAGAGGCGGGTTACTTTTATTTTTGTTCTTTTTAATTTAACCTCTGATTGTTTAGTTTCTGAAGCGTTTGCTTGAGTTGCGTAAGCGTTGCGCAAGCGCGACACTACATGAAGCGAGGCGCACAGAAATCTGCCATTTTAACTTAGAAAAAAATTAAAGAAATAAATGCGAAATCATTTTCCTGTAGTACCATAATGTACTATGAAATTTCATAAAACTCGAAGTGGAACAGTTACTAAATGACCCTCTATAATGGTCAAAAGCACACTCGTCCATTTTAATTTATTGGTATTTTTCAATTCTTAACCTGAATTTGTTTGATACATCGAAAAAGCAACCTCATTTAATCCATAATATGACTTAGATAAGTCAAGCAATATAACTCATTCTTGTCTTGCATTTAACCCAACCTAGACTAACTCTAGTCGCATCTGTACTGTACATTGTAATCATACAGAGATACTAATTGTGTAATCTGTTCGGGTGACGCTTTTAATTAGAAACTTTACGACCGCAAGACTGGTAAGCTGCTTGTGCTTCACTTGTGGATAGAGTCCTTGCTGCACACATCTAATAACACAACTCTAGAACCATCCGCAGTAACTTCACTGAACTTAAACCACCACACGTTAATGCGTCCTTAGTTCAGCAAGGACGCCCTTCAAGCCCGCAACATGAACATCTAGAGCTATATCAAAAGCTTGAATGGCAATCAACAAACAATATTCGAAGACTCTTAAACCCAATCTTCATGTGCGAGCAACTAACTGAGATATTTATTGCACATCGTCACTTATATAAGCAAATTGCTGATAGTTGAGTTTATGCTCAACAACTTACAGGGCAATTACCGGATGCCTTCGAACTTGCGATACAACTTTGCCTGCTTCGAGAACATGTTCATTAATTCATGATCCATGTAGAGAATGTTTTTCACATAAACTTGTTTATCTTGCTTATAACACTCCTTCCGTATACTTATGAATACAGATATCAAACGTACAAAGTTAATGCTCAACGAATATTTCCTCTCGTAACTTATATTCAAATTTCGGAACAAAAGTTTGTAACCAAGCGTAATAAGACCTTGGAGGGCGCCTGAAGATGAGCAGGAGGTTGATAAAACTGATAAAGACAGTAGGAAAATATTCCAGGCTGCAGACAGTAAACCTGCAAACAGGTGATATTCCAAACATCCTGTAGACCAAATATTGTGTTGTCAGCCTTGCGGAAGGCAGTGGGTGGCTGTAGAAGCACTGGTTGGCTGCTTGACTACACAAATTAACTTAATTTCACGCTGGAAGGTAAATAATCTTCAGCACCTGAATGCCCCCGTTGGCGTCCTTATTCGCATCTTTGTCACACGATACTTCGACACATTAGAGCAGCACAACAGAGAAAGGGGAGACAGAAGCGACGCTGCAGCTAAACACTAAAGACCAAGGGTGCAAGAGCGTCGTCGGGCTCGGAAGGTGCAAAGGCTCGGAATGTTCACGCTTCGGGCGAATTCGCGCGTGTTACCCTTCTTCCTACCGTTCGCTACCCGGGTTTCTTAGACCAGCTTAGTGTACTTATCAGCGCTTGTAACTTATCCGCTTAGAAACCTGCGTTTTATATGTGCAAATGTAATTAAAATATTAAAGAAACTTTGGGAGAGTAAGATATCAAAAAATGCGATGTAATTTTCGTGGAATTATTTCTATAACAATATGATTGACATAAACTCTGAAAGTTTCTGACTAGTTTTTTATAATCATCTCTGAGATGAACCTTGATCATGACTTTATAGAAACCTACATCTGATGTTTATAAGTTCCCTGGACTATAAAGACCAGGATTAATAGCTAATGCAGATCCATATCTGACATTTACTTCCATAATGCAAATCCATTCTGATTATAAGGTTAACATAATGGTACATACCCTATCAAAATATTTATTTCCTACTGATATGTAATAAACTAAAATATTTACCTTAAAGAAGAACTTGGTTATAATCAAGTACGAAAAATTACACGTGCATGTAATATTCTCATATTCTTCTAAGTTGCAACTTAAGTGCTTTATTCCCAACTACAATGTGTAGTAATTTTGTTTGTCAGTCTTCTTGCTCAACACATCGTCAGCCGTTTTTGCGCGCCAAACGCACACGTCTCAGTGTATTGTTACTACCAGTGCACAACTTGAGTGCATTAATATGCAACTAGTTTATGCAACACGCTTCCCACTTCCTCGATTCTGGTCTCAGTCTTTGCGCGAAATTTTCCAGTTTCCACTTTCCTCGTGCAGGACGCGCGCACCCTCCGCGATAATAGATGTAATAGGAGTAATAGGGCATAACAAGCACACGTTACTTTTCGTTACATAAATCTATCAAGCGTGGCGTGGAACAGACTCGGAGGCCAGCATGACGATGGGGGCGGCAACTTATTAGTAATTAGTGTATGGCACGCGATAACTGGGAGCCAGAAAGTTGTAAAAACATAGATGTGGTACTTTATTTTCTTTTCGGAATTCTAGGCTAATAGCAGTTGACATTAAGAAATTTAATTAACCCTGGCATGGTGTGTAATATGTATTCGATTTAAATTTTTTTCAATTTTGATATATTGCACTCTCAAACTGCGCTATCTCGCGTATAGTATGGCACACGTGCTGGAAATTTCGAAATTCAATATGTTCGTTATTCGCGTCGAGGTGCTTTTTACCTTCGCTTCATTTTTCCATCGTGAACACTTTGGTCTGATGCGTTTTTGTCCTGCGCTGGCGCACGCCACCCCCACGATGCTGTCAGTGGTGTTTGGCCGATGGTGTTGGAATATCGGCTTATACGCTCTGATGTTTCGATACAAGCGCCAAACATCACATACCATATACAGTCACACGGCCAAAGGGTTTTGTGATGTCAAGATATTCATTTAATATAAAGTGTCTTTCTTCGTTCCGATGCTTCCTCATCCTCTTTTCTATGCGGCGCGGCTTTTTCCATGCACGGTTCAGCGTTGGTCATGGGATCGGAGGAAAATTCGTTTTGACAAGATGTGCTCTGGAGACCCAAGTCACAAAATAACCGTGGGGAGACAACGAGAATAAAGATGCGGTATGGAAATTACTTCACCCATGGACCGATTCAATTTTTAAAGGAACATAATTTCGGAAATAGATCTCGCAAATGATATTATTTTAGGAAGTTTCTGATTTCATATGTAAATATTATCCTTAATTTAGGTTTCAGTATGGGATATAATTTATATCTTTTGTGGGACACCGATGGGCAATATTGTAATTTTATGATTTTTGTATTGATAATCGGCATGATACGGTGATTGGCTATTCCTCAGATATTTTTCTTTTGCTGCGGTAATTTTATGCATTTTGAGATTACGATATAATAATATAGTTAATGGGGTCTTCTGTCGGTAGTTGATAAAACATGTTTATAATAGTTAGAAACGTTAAGTCACTTAATACTTTAGATGTTTTACTTGTTTATTTAAAT
>WSZQ02056240.1:7048-29233 GCA_019419845.2 Weissflogia rhopalogaster
TTTTTTTTTATTTACCGAGCATCGGTAGTTATATTATAGGCTAATATTATTGATAAGAAAGAAGAATTCACTTTAGTATACATCCTCACCTAGAATCGAACTCCGGGCCATGCGGTCAGTGATGATGGACCATACCACTTGGCTGGACTAAATGTTATTTTTTCATTGAGATATTTAGTAAAGAAAATATCATCAGAAGGTTCGAAATTTGTTCAATGAATAAACATAGAGATAATGAAATTATACCCGAACACGCTTCGGCGATTTTAAACTTTTACTAACACAACATACAGGATAATCATAATCTAATCGATGATCACCCATCCACATTGCGTATTGCACCGTGAGTCGGTGAACCGCATCCACCTACTTCAGTCGAGTCGAGTCGAGTCGGTGATATTCGCACGCAACCAGGTGTTTTGTCTCTTCAGTTGCGTTGGCGCGGCGGCAGCGCAATCATCCGCGTCGGCGACACTCCGACTCTCTGACACCGAAGCCTATCCTGCAAAATCGGAGGCCCCATTAGCCGTCGATGGGCAGCGTGTTGTGGCGCATGTGGCCCAGTGTCAGTCGCGTGTATCACACCGATCGCAGCGGTTGCCATTCGACTTGGTACTTGGTGGCGCATATCGTTAACCCACAAGAACACGCATAAAACCGGCAAAAATTGTTTAAAAATTAGTCGTAAAGAAATTTACATCAAAATCAACCGTAAGCAAACAGGCAGGAAAGCAAGACCCAATAAACTCGTAACCCGAAAACAGTTTCGCACGCGCCTGTCCTTATCATCGGCATTAATATTCGCGAACATCGACACACGATTGTTGATTGATAACGATTTGTAATTTTATTCAATGGCGCAGAGTACGATAGTGTGCTAGCCATCCAGCGGTGCGTCGCCGACTGCCCTTATCGCCGACGGCGCTTACTAATTGCAGCGATAAAATATTTCTGTGCGTGACGTAGTTGATCGGGAGTTTGTACGCGAGAGAATCCACCTGCTGATTGTGAGAAGTTCTACTTCATAAGTTCATAAGAAGTTTTACAATTAGTTCAACGCGGAAAAGTGCGTCGCAGTGGATTGATTGTGAAAATAAGTGATGCGTGTTTACTGCTAATATTTGGTTAAAAGTTAAAGGCTGGTTAAATTCATTTTAAAATGAGTGCAATTAATGGGAATGTCCAGTTGGAAAGGAGCGAATCTCCAAGTAGTCATGCAGGAAGTCATGCACCATCGGTAATATTTTCTTCTTCCTACATTTAATTAGTTTCCTATTCTTTATTTTTCAAAAACGTTATTGTTATTTGATATGTGAGTTGCAGATTAATGATTCTTATTGATCAAAGATGGAATTACCCCTTGACGTAATTTCAATATATTGTCATAATTTTATATCTATTTATTCTCAGATACATCTCACCCCATCTATATGGGGGTCGATTTTGTCGTTCTCGAGTTATTTTGAAAAATATACACTTACAAAATGCAATTTTGGACCAACTTTTAACTTACTCCTATCGGGATGAAACTAACAGAATGTTATTTCAGATAGTTTCTGCGTAGTCTCACAAAATATGGGATCTGTAGCTTAGATAGTTTTCGAGGAATAGCCTAGTGAAGACTTCATCAAATATCAAAATCTTGGGTCCACTTTAACTCGTAGTTGTTATATTTTAAAACCACCCTTGTAATAACTAATTTGGTTATTGCTGAATCGATTAAGACTAACCTCAAGCTGCTACTGTTATTACTTTCCAAGATATGGCGTTTTAAAGAAGAAAAAAATAGATTTTGCTGAAAATCGGAGAAGCAGTACACTTCCCAGGATTTTGCAAACCTTTTTGTGGCTCTCTACAAAATTGAAACTTTGCAACTTGAAATTGTTGGCTCTTCCGACTCAAAAGATTACTATTCATGTAGAAACAAACAAAAAAATTGCAATAACTCTCAACATGCAAATGAAAGTGGATTCCATCAATAGTTTCAAATCGTAAGAGTAATTCTCGATGGTGCAATAAAGGAAATTAGGCATCTAAAATCATCGGGGACCTATTAACACATTTGTCGACTTGATGACACACTGCCTTTGCATTCATAACGAGTGTCTCCCCTCACTTCAATCCATCCCGTTGTTGCCGTAAAACGCTGCAGTCTATATAAAAGAACCCACTCCTACAATTAGGAGTATTCATATATAATTATTATAAGTCTAATTATCTAGAAAAAGAGCGCAGGTTAAATCTTGGCCAAATTAAATTAAATTGACGTCGCTGACACATACCGTAAATTTTAATTTACTCGAGTATTATTGGCTGATTGAGTATACACGAGTTCAAAACGATCAGGCAGTTAACCCGTTGTTAATGAGCGGCAATACGAGTAATTGAAACAGAAACGACTGCCACGCAGTAATTACTCCTGCTTCTGGGACGCAAACTTTCATCACTCGTAGGCATTGCTTACCAGCATTTGGGTGGATTTTCGGTCGTGATTGTAAAATTATAAAGCATGTGCGATAACCGGTGTTTTTTTGTACATCCGTCGCAATTAACATTATCCGCACGGATTTTATGACGTTTCCGGCTGTTTGTGCTAAACAGTTTGTTTCGGAATATGTTCAAATACGAATATTCATACGAACTTATTCGAAAGAGGATGAAATTTCGTATTTAAATTTCCTATTTTGTGTTAAATTGAAGGGGTGTCTTTTCAATAAAGAAATGCCAACCTGGGCAGCCTAATAGTAAAGTCTTTGCTAATCACTTAGGTGGACAGGATTCGAATACCGCTGTGAAGTTAATATAAAATCCCAGAAAAAAAATTAAAGATATCCGTAAGAACAAACTAAAAAATAAAAGTCGAGAGTGCCTCTTCTCCTTTGCATATGTTGTTTATATGAACCAAATAAGTACAAATTTTGCAAGCGCGAATTTTTTGTCTCGGTGCAAGAAATTTTCAATACATCAGTCCATACGAGGACATATACGCTCCATTTTCTCCAAAACTAGAAAAGAATGCCTCGAGATATTTCAGATTTTGAAAATTTTTTAAGGGGATACTTGACGAAATTTCAATATCTTATCATAATTATCTATCTATTTATTCTCAGATAGATCTCAAACTATCCTATTTTATAAAGCGTAACGCGTTGATTCAGAAAATGTCATAATATACGGGGGTCGATTTTGTCGTTCTCGAATTATTCTGAAAAGTATCCATTTCCAAAATGCAATTTTGGACCTTTTTTACTAGCTCCGATTGGGATTGGAATACTCACAGAGTATTATCTCAGATAGTTTCTGCGTGGTCTCACAAAATATGGGATCTGTAGCTCATATAGTTTCCGAGATATAGCTTTCGAAAAAATGACGATTAAACATTGAAATTTTCAATACATCAGTTCATACGAAGGCATATACACTCAATTTTCTCCAAAACTAGAAAAGTGTTCCTCAAGATGTTCCAACGAAAAATATTGCAAATTCACCGAGGAATATGCTGATGGAAAAAAAGATTAACGAGTCAGTGCAGACATGATAAAAGGTTGAATAAAGAGCTTACAATGAAAGTGGTATCAAAATAAAGAACTCATTAAGGTGCTACCTATGACGTCATTCAAAATTAGTTATTTTTGCAAATCTTCCAGTAATTTGAAGTTCTAATTTTTTGAGGTGCTGATTATAAACTTATCTAAAATAGTAAACAAATTCTAATTTATCCTTTTAATGAGTCAATAAAGTTATTTGAAGTTACACAGAGTTGGTCATATTGAAATAAACTGATTAACTCGTGAAAATAGTGAAACTATGTCCAAATAGTTTACGATAAATTTTGATAAAGTGCTAGAATTAATAAAGTTAAGAGATAGCATAATCTATCTATACATACTTGAACAATGACATTGGTATATTAATCAATTGATACGGTGCTATGAAATTGATAAGTTTACAACCAGCGTAACTAATTTTGAAAATTGTGTTTTTGAGTAATTTTAAACTATTGTTTTGCGAATTAATCTACACTTTATATGAGTTATATGCTGATTCCAGAATATATGTTACTTAACTTAAGGGGACGTTTGCAACGTCGGATCGGTTTTTATGGCTAAGAATATGCGGTCTCGTGTGAAATTTCACGTTAATTTGTATTTTATTAGAGATTTGATATTTAAAGAGATTTGTATATTATTAGAGAATATTTTAAGATTTTGTTGATAGAAATTAAACAAGAAATAGGAATTTACAACTTCAAATTGATGCCATTAGGCATCAATTAGGCATGTGAATATACAATGTAAATAATTTCATCACTAAACAGAAAAAAAAAATTATCGAAATTGAGTACTTTGCGTTAAAATCAATAAAAAAAAATGACTCAACGTGTTATTCATTTTATGGAATTACCGATTAATTTCCATATCAAGGCTTTTAAAACTACCAAATATTTTATCGTGACTCACATCTTATTGTTAATGACTGATCGTTTAACATTTTGCTGACAAAATAACTCACTTCTTTAATTATCTTTCCACGTAATTAAAGATTAATTTCAGGCGAAATCTAGCAGGAATTTCGCAGAAGTCGATTTGTACTAGTCGCATGGAATGTCGCAACGAACGATTTCTGCATATTCGTGAAAGTTCATTCAATTGTGCATGCCACAAATTCGATATTAGCGAAATTGCTTTCAGTACATCGCTATCGTTAATGTACTCGCACAAACATATCTTTACGAACTGAACAATGCGCATAATAATAGTGTTGATAGTACTAGTGCTATAATCATTAAATCTAGTCCAGTATTCGAAAATTTCCTACATAAATTTGAAGGTCATTTCAAGGTTGCAATAAAGTCTACAATTTTCGATTCTTTGTTGTATTTAGTGTATTCAGGTGATGTTTATTACGACACCTTGGCACTGCCTTCATGTAGTTGGTGTATGTAGTTATTCGTACAGCTATAGTTGTTTGATATTATCGTACAAAGGTTGCGATGAATTCGCATTGCATCGTGGCACATAAAAGCGTGGTCGCAAATGTCATCCGTGATTTCTATAGAACTTGCCGGTGGACAAAGGCAGGTCGATATAAACCTTTAATTATACATGCAAAAATATTAAAATATATGACGTACGAATTTGTTATTCACATTTACATAGTACAAAGGTTTATGTCAATTTTTTGTTTTTTAGCCGTTCAAAATTTTGTGGCTCACTTTTAAACTAACTGATATATTTATTTTATAATACATTCATTTGACGACTATTTTTACCTATTATTATGCAATATACAAGGACGAAGAGGCCAATATCCTTAGTCGCTGCGTCACTCACAGTCAGTTTCGATTTCAATGTGGGATTTATGTTGGCGTTGACTTGGATTAATTCATTTTATTTACATTGTATTATACAGGCATATATGGGAAGATTACTAATGTTTGTGATCAACTAGCCTCGCCCTGAAAGACTTGTTCTATTGTTCAATTGGTTGAAGATGGGATTGCACGCCTGTTTGTTTACAAAACGAATCCTAAATATGTTTTTACTATCAAGCAAGATCTTGTAGTATTAAAAATATTATACTATTACACTAATGCTATTAAAAATATGGAAACTAGGGGAATGTCACACCGGCGGCGGCGGCGTCGCCTCGCCTCGCTTCGTCGAGGCGTAACACATTGGCGTAATCTGTTATTGTGTTTTCAAATTATCTTTTACTCGTTATAGTTATATTCCAATATATTATCATCCCAATGAAATGTATTTTAAACGCATACGTTTGTTAATTTAAAAATATCCGTTTTGTGATCCAATTTCTCTGTTTTTTATTTGATAAATATCAGTGAAAACAAGAACTGGTGGAAAATTCCATTCCGTAATATTGATATATGTGAGCTTCTTGAAAGGGTCTTTCTTAGGACTTTTTCAAACTTACGTTTGTACATTTTTGTGGTCTGTAAAGACAAGTTTAGTCGTAAATCAAGCAGTTCGTGAACCAAGATTCTATCGTTTTCCTACAATAATCATATATTTAACTTGTTAATTTTGCTTAAAATGTAAATAAAATCAAATCATTAACCTTACCACATACTCAAATATGGGTCACTCTAATATTAACTATAACAATAAAACATGTGATAAGAAATGAATTCACGGTTATTCATTTTCCACTTGGCCGATATTCGCAACGTAATTAATTGAATTATAGTAATGTATGTTTAACTGTTCAACAATACCACGAATAAAGAGAATCCTACAATCTCTTCTAACTGTACCCAACAGAACATAAAATTTATTTGGCTTGTACCATTTTATTATTTATTATAAGTACTAATATTATACGAAACAATAACATTAGTAATTATATTAAAATATTTATAAACGTTATAAACATTGATACCTTAAATATCATTTTACGTGTTAAATATGTTGTGGGATTTATTGTACCACAATACATGAAATGAAATAAGGAAATGAAGGAGATTAACGTGGAGATCCAGGGAGGCAGCAGGTGCAGGTGAACGGTTGGCGCCGGTCGTCGGGGCAAATCGTGGATGACGTCGGAGTGGGAGATGACGAAGGCCGGTGGCGGCTGCTGGCGACGGAGTAGTCGGTGGAGACGGCCGGTGAGGGACACGCTGAAGACTCTCGGCACGGCGAAATCTCTGGTGGCGGTTACTGGGGTCGGGCTCGCTGTTGGTGGACTTCGGTGACGGTCTTCGGTGTAGAGCTGACTGAGTGACTGTGTGTAAACTGAATAATGGTGTCGAATTGTCGACTGTACATAGCAGGTGAAAAGGCTGATGCGATCATTTCTTTAGTTCGTCACAGCGGAACACGTGGACGCGATCTCGCTGCGCCGTGTCGATTTTGAGGTGCCGACATTTTCGATGTTTAGTCTCGACAGATGTTGATTACGTGATGTTAAGTGTGATTTGTTGATGTTTATTCTTGTTTGTGCGGCAATGGATTGCCGCCACAATGTTAATATTAATTCCCTCTTAATGAGAGTTCGAACAGCCAAACTACTACAACTCGGTTCGAAGGTCCATTAACCTCCATTTCATTTCCAAGTCTACTTTTTGATATAAATTACATGAATTTAAAAACAGTTGTGGCAAGAATACTTCTTATATTTTGTTTCTTACTTCGTATCATAAAAAAATAGACTAGATTTGGGTAATTCTAACATTCTCAGCATTATTACAAATGATTATAGATTTCATGCTGCTCGTGGGACGATCAATAAAACCTTGTTTTGTTGTTTTGCACAAAGTTCCGACGTAATTCCGTGTTAAAGTCAGCCGCTCACTTTGCCCGAATTCACGAAAAGTCGATCGAAGAGTATGACGCACCATGTCAAGGTATCTCCGGCTGTTCGCGATATGTAATCGCTTCCGGTGCCATGCCGTTGTCAATCGCTGCATGCATGCACTCACAAAATCCGAGCTGAATGCGCCGTTAACCTAGTTTTCGTGCACTAATCGGTCTTTAATGCGACAGAGCAGTTTGCTGGCTTGCTTACAATTAGTGGATTAGCTTCTTGTTGTACACAACTCCATGTTATTATTTTTATTTTTTTTGCGTTGCACATCCTTTCAAGTCAAGAGGAAAAGGAAAACCGGCATATTTAATCTATAAACACACTTGTGTGGTAAAATGAAGGTGAAGTAAACTTCTAAAAGTTATGGAGAATGATTGAAATGCTCATGTTTTCTGGACATGGGCAGAATACAAGTGACAGATGTGTGCAGAGATGATATGAGTATGAGGTTAAACAGTGACAAGTGACTGGCTTGTGGGAACTTAGTTTGAAACGAACTTGAAGGAGAAGTGAGTTTTTCTAGATACTTGAAAAGGTTATAAAGTGTTTTTCAAGTGATATGGCGCATATCTAGACAGACAGAAATGTATGTCTAGACTCTAGACATGGAGATTAAGGGAAACTTTGAATAACTTTGGTAATTTTTTTTTGTTTGGTATATTTATGGTTTTACTGTTCGTTTATTATGCTATGATTATTCCTTTTTATAAGTTTTTAGAAGAATTTTAGAAGTTGCCAATGTATACATCGGATTATAAGCTTTTCATAGAGTAACTTTGTAAGGAAAGGGGTAAAGAGGTGGAATACCAGGCTCGACAAAACAAAATACGGGAAAGTACAATCCGCAGTACCATCGTATTCAAGCTCAGGGCGGTAGGCCTGCCTATATGGACAATAAAAGGTTGTGATTAGAAGAAAAAAGGTTGATGGCAAGGGCGAGATGTAGAACGGAGGAACGGGTTGATACGTGGGGAGCACATAGCAAGTGAATGTATGGGATTGAAGGAACAATAGGTCCAAGGTGTTGATTGTGACGGTGAAAGGAGTATGCAAAGGTGGCTGAGTGTGAGAGAGAAGAGGGTGGCTACAGTGAGGAGAATATTACAAGAGAAGAACCTAAGGAGAAGGTAAAGAAATGGTATTCAGGTGTTGGTAATAAAGTGTACTAAACTGAGTCGTCGAAGTGAATTTTTAAAAATTAATACAATTTTAAATGAGAAAACGGTGAGTAAAACAAAAACAATTTATAACTAACACGTGTAACATCAATTAAACACAATTTTAAGCGTGCTTAACTTCGAGGAAACGACCAATCATGCGCTCAATGCATTCATTACGTGTTTCGCTCATTAGAGACCTGAAATAAGTTTGAAGGCAAACACAGTCGCCAATACGTAATCAACCTGTTCGTTGCAATAACACGCTATATTGGACGTTCCGATGCAGTAGAGACAAAGTGGTAAACAGACGCGACAATTGCATAATCCAAAGATTTCCTACAGATCGCCGCCGCCGGCGAGGCGCGGCGACTGTTATCAGGCACACGTAATTCAATTAGCACCGCTCCCAGCAGCACCCGTGGTATTTGCGCAATCACGTGGTAACTTTGAAATTTCTGCCAATCTCGGTGTTGACTGTCGAGCGCCTTCGTCGTCGCGCGCGCTAATGATAATAAGCAGTCGTAGTAAAGCGGTGCGCAGGTTCGCGACGACGACGACGGCGACGACGTTGCGCCGCTGATGATAACTTCACTTACGTTTACTTAATTGAAATCTCACGGTGATTGTGTTTTTGTGCTCTTCCAGGTGACAACCGGTCGTGTGGTGCTCTTCGGCGATGACTACAAGCCGAAACTGCTGAAGAAGGCGCCGTCGATGCGCGCGATTAAGAATTATAATAATATTTCGACAAACGACGACGACGTCGACGACGAAACGTACGATAATCTCTCGTTCTTGACCGAGGAGGAGGCGTGTAAAGTGCTAAAGGCGAAAGACAAAGTGAACAATAATAATAACGCGAAGTTGTTAGAGGACGTCGTGCTGCCGCATGTTCTTGTGCCTGGTCACATCTATACCAAAGAGGATGAGGATTACAATCACACCATGAATTCCCGGATATCACGTAGTTCACATTCGGTGATGAGCTCAGAGCCGGACGTTCACGGGGAGGAGTTGGGATCGACAGTGAAACTGATCTCACCGAAATTTCAACAGGTGAGTCACTTTGATTTCTTATGAGATGACTTTGCAACTCATACACAAATTATCTAAGAATTAGCTATTATGAGTTAATCTGTTGATAGACGTAGGTCTAGAATAAATACCACATTTATGAGGTCTTAGGTATAAGTCACCCATGATTAGATAGGCTGGAATTTTCTAAAGGAATCACCCGGGAACGATTTTGTACTATTATGTTTAGTCAGAGGAATTCAGAATTACAAACCTATGATGTTTGGGCTGTATCCCGAAAGCCCGAAACTGACTTATCCTCATGACTTTTCAAGAACGGTTGATCTCACCTTCATTGTTATGTTAATCGTTTACAACGCCGAAAAAATATATACGCACTGGGTGTTGCAAACCCATGCACTATTGAAAATGTATATGAAAAATTGTTAATGACTGATTGGCTAATGGTGCATGTTTTCCTTTTCACATTCAGTCCTGATCAGAGTTTCTTAGTGTTTCTCATTGAATGAACTAGAACAAGTTTATTTCCTCAATTTGATCTAAGACAGCTTTCCGAAAATGATAATAGAGACTCATAGAACTTTAGGAAATACTATTCAAAAGGAATTGATTAAGTCTGACGAGAGTTGACGAATATACATGTATAGTAAATACTGATTAATTGATTTATTGCGTGAGGATACCTCTAGAACTGTATTTTCCAAAGAACTGAAGGGCTTAATGGAACTCAATAGTGACTTATGAAAGTTTTACCAGTTTGAACACGTTTATGTCTGCTCAGGGCTACTCAGTGTTGCAAATTTATGGGACTAGAACAAGACCTAGAATATTTGATATTGGTATACAATTTTCAGAAAGTGATAGAAGCAATGCACAAGTAATACCTTTGGAAAACCTGTTCAAGAATGATTAATTCAGGTACAGATTCAATTTTGAAATTTTTAATTTTATTATATGTAATTTTATGACACGAGTTTACTCAAAAGTACATTAAATTTTCATGAATAGAATTGTATTCATAATATTACTTTTTTTAGTTTCTTGATATTTGCTCGCTACTGATTGTGAAAACAATAAATTCTGAACAATTCTGTCATTTAATTCATATGGCGACCAACTTGAAAGTAATCTGCAAATTCCAAATGTTTTCTGTCTATTCACAAAATTATTTTGATTTTACCTACATATTTTAAAGTATTTCGTGATTATAATCCTGAAACTATTCTCCCTAAAGGGCCATTTGTACAAAATATTTGATAAGACTTTATCGCACCTACGCAGGTAAACAAAATTCCTTTCTTATCAGAAAACAAACGAGTTTAACAATTACAGTGTATGCCATTGTATGCTCAAAGACTTGTACTCTCGTTTGCAGACAGTAAAAGTATGTTGAAACATTTCACAGCACGCATGGTTAACAGGTGATTAACTTGTTTTTTTTTCTCACTGATGTACGTTTATTATTCTGATAAAGAAATACATCATTTAAAGTTGAAGATAAAAAATACAAATATCAGAATCAATGGAACACTTCACGCTAATTGTGCATAAATTGTTTACTTTCATGATTTGCAAATTAGGTAATAAATACACGTATTTACATGTCCATTGTTTTATTGAACAATCAAATTATTATGTGGAATGTAATATAACAGTAGTTTTCGAACTTTTTGTATCTGCCCCCCCTCCCCCCATTTTTTAAATAACATGTAAGTCAAAGCAGTTTCAAATAATACATACAATTATTAAGATAGACAAATAGTTTTCAACATGTTACGATTGAATTAATAAAAATAAAATCTATTGTTGTAATAATTACGCTGTTAACTCAGTAGCGCATGTCGCAATTTACAATCTTTTCAACACACATCACTCACATCATCAAGACGAATCTCATCCTAATTTTCGGTGGATCTCAATTGGCGATTTTTAGTCTTGCTTTGTCGCCAGTTGGGTGAAGTTGTGTGTCTATGTGTGGTTCGCGTGTAAATAAATAGTGCACTTATTTATGCACAGGTAGATAGACACGCGTGCATGCATTCTCTCCGTGCGAATCGGAATCTCGCCTTGAAGCCAGAGATGACTTCACCGACTGAGGTTGAAATCACGAAAAATCAGTGACTTGCAGTCCTGCTGCGTATTCGAGACGCGTATACGTTTTTTTCTATGTTTATACTCGTGTTGATTATCAGAGAAGGATATTTAGTAATCGAACAGTGCATCGGACATCATTTGTAAATGCGAAGCATGCTCACGATGCTGATCATCAATTGATGTTAGTGTGATGATTTCATCTATAGCAATTGGAATTGGTATTCAGTAAATTATTCAGTACGACTGTGAGAAGGTGAAAAGGAAGGATCTTATGGACGTCGCAAGACGTGACTAGTGGTTTGATATTTGACATTGAATAGTGACTATTACTGTTAATTATGTGCTGTGTAATTGTAATAATTTAATTTTTGAAGTCTCGTTTAATTGAAGACGTCATGAAGAAGGTAACTATGTATTTTTATTCCTGTAACTTGAGGAAGTTGAATTATTCTGCATGTTTTTTTAATATGTGTTTTAATATTATGGCATTGTTTGATCGTTGTATTGTTTCCTGTTTAATTTTATTGAAGATCATGGAAATTATTTAATGCTTATCGTTACCAATGGCCAATTGTTTTCTCAGATGATCTTGAGAAAATATATGAGATGTTTTATCTCATTTTCAGAAGCTAAATAGTATCTAATTGTAAAAAGCGATTTAAGGTGTTGAAGGGACGTTTGCGCATTGTCCGCATTGGCCTTCGATTTGAATGATAATAAATCACATTTTTGTAGTAAAATTTTGTAGTTAACTGAATCTAAATATTATGACGTTAACTCGCATCAAAGTTGGGAAATTGCGGTTAAAACAGACTGATGATGAGCTTACATACCGAAATCATGTGCAACAAAATAATTTCACCTCATATCTCATTAACATTTTCGCAGTGGAATGATTAAATTTATGATACGGGCTTATCGTGAAACAATCGTGATTAATAGTAACACCTACACACTTGACAAATTTATAAATGACTCATATTTGGTGACACTTTTATGATTAAAATACAATGTGAATCGTCAATATGAGTTGTTTTTTCTTGATATAATGAATTATCCCAGGATATTAAACAATAGAAAGGAAAATTACATGATGAAACGGATATCAACTTTATGACATATCACATCGTATATCACAAGGGTGACCAATCCTTTTTAGGATTGGGCCTGTGAACATGTTGATTTTTTACCGGACTGCATTTTGATTGATGTTTCCAAAATGGAAGTGTGCTTTCTGTCGACCCACGTCTAAATTTTTCAAAAAGGGGGCTTTTTTGCTTACAATTAGACTGTTTCGCGGATCGATGGTATACTCTAGACATGTCAGGCGATGATGAAATATCGATATTTGTCGAAATCGATTTTTCCAATTTTTCGATATATTGATATCGAAATATCGTCTCGAAAATATCGATAGAAACGCCATCTGTATATGGGTTTCACCAATTATATTAATTACAATGATAAATAAAAGTAGATCAATGTAGCATCGATATTTATGTACATCTTAAGATTCCAACAAATATCGATGGATTAAAATTATTATATAAAACCTAAAATATGGAAAAATGTCCAAATTTGAATTTCTCGGAATACTTGTCAGATGGCGGTTACGTCAATGACATATCAATATTATTGAAAATGAAATTATCGATAAATATCGAAATTTTGAGGCCGATATATCGATATTTATCAATATCGATATTTTTTGACATGCCTAGTATACTCTGGTGTACCTCTTCTCGCTCCAGCAACCACATTAAAATCTGAGGTTGTCGATATAGAGGTCTTCTTCACCTTAAGCGAGGCTAGCAACCTACCCAAAGGGAATTGATATGCTCAAAATGACTCAGAAATAATTCTGGAAGAATAACAGGCCAGTGGCCGGTCAGCGGCAAGGCAGGTAAACGAAGAAGAAGGGCATTCGTTTCTGAATGAATAAAAATAAAGCAAAAAACGCAATGCGGAATTACTTCCCTTTAAAACCAGAATGTGCTATGAGTTTCCATAAATTTCAAAGCGGAACATTCAATAAAGTTGTTTATGAATACTCTCAGGACTCACACTCTACCATTACTAGATGTTCCTCTATCTGCTTATGAGGACTATTCATAAGTGCTAGAACACAATGATACTACATATTCCGAATTTTCATTTTATAACTTTATTTTCTATTCGTCGCAGTTAACAACATTCACGTGAAACCAATTTAAAAGTACTTTAATAACACTAATACATATTAAGTGCACTATAAAATACCACTAAGGTGTCAATATACTATTGTCACGTGTTATGTGAACTTCTAATTAATTGAAATTATTCAAACAATACAACAAAATAGAAATTCTTTAACTAATGAATACACATTCAAATTTACTTTCAATGCATACACTTTCATCTAATTGACTATCTTTTATATTTCTTATAATTATCGTTTGACACGAAGAAAATATTTTTATGTACCGATTATTGTTCTATTAAAATTGTAAATTACTTGTTAAATTAATTATTATACTGAAGTAGGGATGTCAAAAAATCAGTATCGATATGTAATGGCTTTTATCGATTCTTTAATTTTCAATACTCATCGATATTATCAAATCGGTCATTTTCGATACTTACTGACATGGCCCCATACTTAGCAGTACTCCGTACCACCACACCCCATACTAACAGATGGTAAACGTTTTCTGAGCGAAATTTGTTGCTTTGTTGCTTAGTATCGATACTTCCCTTCATTTCAAATTCATTTAAATTTTGCCACTTTTTGATAAAAACTTAGATTAGCCTTAAATTACTCAATCAATAATTTTACAAGCATTCATTTTATTACTTAGGAATTACCGCGATATTTTTCATTCTCAAAATGTAGTAACATCAGAAAAATGGGGCCGATAATATACTGGAAGATTACCGGTAACGAATAAAAATAATTTGAAAATACATTAACAGATGGCACCAATGTATATTTTCGATATCAATAAATATCGATACTTTTTTTCGATACTTGGGTATCGAAAGTATCGAAGTTTCAAAAGTATCGATACTTCGTAAAAAGTTGACATCATTTTTTTAACAAATATTTTTAAAAACTACAGTTTCTTAAAACGATACTTTCGTATATTAAAACTAGCGTTCTATCAGGTTACCTAAATAAATCAGAAATCTATAATTGTATTTCTCATGGTCTACATTTTGAGAAACACGAAATTGCATCATCTAATCATGGCTTTGCAAAATATTTACACTGACGAGATGTACCTGACAATCCTGCATCTTTTGTCGCTGTAACCAACATGTTACGATGTTAAATTCCGTAATCCGTTGTTGTTATGCGTTGTTTCACCTTCATTTCGGCTTCATTAGCTATGTGAGAATTCACGCAATGTTTTTTTTTATTAGCCACATTGCAACGCCAGATCTTAATCAGTTCCTACACGAATTGTAAATGAATAAAGTGTAAGGTGCTTGTTATATCATCGACAACTGAGAGAAATATCCATGGCATGCCAAATAGACTGAAATTATTTAATTTTTGAATGGCATTTCAACATTGTTTTTAGGTATTTTATGTTTTGAAGTGGTACAATTCTCACATGATTGCTAAATTGTTTGGTAAAACTTGTTAAACTAATGCAACTCACAGAATTGGAAAGAAACACGACAGAAAGTTGAGGAAAATGTTGTATTACATTTTCTGTATGTTATGTCTATGTTATTTTAGAATAATTTAAAACAAATTTTAATAGTAATAAAAATTCACTTCACTTTTCACTTCACAATTCACGTCTTTGTGTTTTTGTGTTTCATTTCATTTGTTAAAATGTACAAATCTAATTGCCAGAAGAGAACAATGTGTAAATTTGAATTGAACACATGTGCATAATAACTGTACTCGCATTCAACGGTAGCCTTTGATTTTTATAGAAAGTTGCACATATGTTTCCCGATTATTTCCTTTATGTTGATTTAAGCTTAATTGCAGTTGCAGAACTTGTTTATGTAATTATTTCTTCGGTGATATTTGTTGGTTTGTAACAACGGTACAATTGGAATTACCTATTTATATGCTTTTATGACTGAAAATTCTTGATTAAATATACTAATCAGCGGAAAAGAAAGTTTTTATGATTTTCTATTATTAATTGGTTAAAGAATGCAATAAATGTCGCAAGTTACTGTTGAAAGAACATTTTTATTTCTAATTTTACTAGATATTACGAATCACATTAGAATATTGATAATGGAATATTTCCAAGATATGGCATTTCAAAGAAAAAAAAAAGAAAAATCAAAGTTGCAATTTTTAGCATTTTGATATGGCCAAAATTATTCCAACCCTCCTGTGACCAATACTGGGCGCGAAAACTTGTTAATTCGATTATGCTGAATCGGTTAAGAGTATACTCAAGTTCCTAAGATTATTAGTTTAGGAGTTATAATAAAATCAACTTTCCCAAAAGAATGAATACACTTTTCTGAAATTCCAAATATGTGATAATATTTGGGGGTCGATTACGGCGTTCTCGATATATTTTGATTTTAACAATTTGAAAATTAATTTTTTAGAGGTTAACTCTTCACGAAATTTCATCATATTGTCATATTATTCTATCTATTTATTCTCAGATAGATCTCAATCTATGCTATCTTATAGAGCGGAACGCGCTGATTCAGAAAATGTCATAATATATGGAGTTCGATTTTGTCGTTTTCTAGTTAGTTGACGACGGCCGGTAGCGGACTCGGTCGCTACCGGCCGTCGTCACCAGCGAGGCTCACATCAACTTGCCTACCCCGTCGACCATTAAGAACCGATCGTCGTCAGCTGCCGTCTTCGCCTGGATCTCCTCGTTATCTTAATCTCATTCATCTTATATTTCATTTCATGTATTGTGGTACAATAAAATCCCACAATTATAACACTAGAATTTCTGGCATAATAGCTGTGACATTTTTGACAAATTCTTCTTCTTAATTGAGTCAACCCATGAAATCAACAATTATATAATTAATGGATTGTGGATTAACGAAAATCGAAATTAATTTCCCTAATTAAGTATAAATTAAACTTCACTTCCGCGTTTAGCCGAGTGGAAACACTCGGCATTTCCAGAAACTGGTCCGAAATTCAACTTGTTATGCTAACTCAAAACCAAAATCCATCAACTTGATCAAATTACGCGACGCAACCATCGGGCGCATGTTAATCTTACATAATTCCACTTGCGTTAAATTCACCGCAGACAGTTATGAATAATTTATCTCAATACGTTCCATCTCACCGCTGCCATCGGTTGGTTTTATTTTTAATCATTTTTTGTGAGTGCATTAGCCGCGTAAATAGACGAACCTTGGAATTGGAAATTTTGCTTCTAGTTGGAAGTTGATTCCATAATAATTAACAACATAAATTCCAAGTTCAACAGAATGAATCATTTTCGTGCCATATTGAGATTAACTTTTAACATTTGCATTTAAACAATAAAAATAAAGGAAAATCAATTAAAGAAACTACACTTTTCATGAAAATTGAATGTACCAACTTTCCATTCGTGTTCTTAATGAATTATTTGCGTGTAACACACGGATTATTAAATAGAAAATCAAACCAAGGGAAAATTAATTAATAGACAACAGGTAGAAGAGTATAACACATATAGTTTGTTATTATTTTATTGCTAAATCAAAATGGAAGTTGTCAGCGTAAATCTAGTACAATATCAAATAAATTCACAAACAATAACGAAATAAACAATTGAAATTGTTTATTTATTGTGGTTTTTATCGTCGTTTTTCCGCGGTGTCAGTTTGTTGACATTGTGTAATACACGTGAGTGCGAGATTTGAATGGATATTTATCTGTTTATTATTTTTTGCATAAATTCAATGGAACTACGCGAACGGCCATGAACAACAACAGCTCGCTTCGTTTTATTTCCCATTGCGTTGAATAGACATACTTGTTTGTCTTTTTTGCATGTCTCGTAATATGTGATGTTCCCCCGTTAGCGTGGTGTACCTGTGTGCAATTGCAAGACCTACAGGCGGTTGGCGATAATTACTTTCTATTGTATAATGACATTAAATACACGGCCTCCCACTCGATGTTTGCATTCATCTCTGTTTATTGCATTTCTGTCCCGTTAGTACATAGTTTGATTGTAAAGAATTCGTTTATTAAATCTATTCATTTTGAGGGAGGTGTTGTGTGCGTGATTATTTTTCATATTTATTGTAAATTTGTTATACGAATGGTTTGAAATTTTAATTATCGTATGAATTTTGATTGAATGTTTATCATATTCGTGTGTTTAGAGTTTGTACAGCTGAATTAAGAGTAGTAGTTCTCGTTTTCATATTTATGTTTCAAATAGTTGCCTGCTTTTGTGTATCCAATATTAAGGCAACAAGTTAGGAGTTTGATGGTATTGTAGTAATGTTTAGATAAGTCTTTGCTTTTGAGAAAATGTATTTAACTTAGCTATCTCCCATAGTGATTTTACACAAGATAAAACTCTTCAAGTTAATGTATCGATGCCAGATACATAGGAATGGTAGTTCGTCTCCCCATCCCCATGTGTAGAATTGTATACAGTAGGAATTTTGTAAACTTGTTTTGGTTTTTGGAAAAAATATATTCAATCTTGAACATAACTTGGAAGACTTAGATTGGGTTAGACTTTCGACCCTCGTATTAAATCCCTCATTAAGGTACCCCAGCCATATGGTTGCACAACACACGTTTACCCACACAACTTTACATATACTGACATACACACAACTTTACATACACACACAACTTTACACAAAACTTTACATACTCACACAATTTTACACAGACAATTTTACACACACACACTTACTCATACACAACTTTACACACACGCACACACAACTTTATACATATATATATATATATATATATACACACACGCACACAATAATCATAAATCGTCCATGAAATAATATCAAATTTAACACTACCTTTAAGGTGACATTGAGCAAATTACACATAATATGAGCATAAAATAACCCATACGTATTTATCCCAACTCTTTATAAATTACATTGTCAACCATGCTCGTTAATATAATAAGAACTATTCGCAATATCCTTTCGTTTGAAATAGTTTGGAATTTAGCATGATTTATTTTAATCACCTCTTGCCAAATAAAAGCATTCTGCTTTGTCCTCCGCCATGCATTGCACCATCCGCGCATACGAGTACATCACGCAATTATTCTAATATATGTGACATGTGGGCAAGTGTCGTACATGCACAATGAGTCAACGAATAATGCATAAAATTCCAATTGGAAAAAACTTCTTAGAATACGCAAGATTGTGAGTGACGGAGGGCTGAAGACAATTTGCATAAAATTCAACAGGCTTTGGAAATCTTTATAATGCTGAAGTGAAAAATAAAAACAACTTTTGCTTGAGTATAATTGTTTTCATGTTGAGGTATTGACGACAACTGAATGAAAAATATTTGAATAGTAACGCAGTGTGAGGCTTGCTATTATAATTTATGTCATTACTTCGTCTTTACTTCATTATATAGAATGCTGTTGGAATATTTATATTGGTTTGCAGTTTTCTTTTATTCAGCAATGCATAATGTTATTTCAAAAACCTGAAAACCACAAAGGAATAATTCGATATAATTGTCCTTTTTTTCCAATATCGAAAACTCTTAATTCAATAAAAATATTAAAAATGGCACACTAAACGCCATAAAATCACTTAATTTCTCTTTATTTCTTTTTGTTCGGATTATTACTAAATAACTCATGTAATAAATAAGTAATTACATTTTATTATTAATGTTCATGTTTATAAACGTACTTGTTTAGTGTAAGAACACCATGAATAGGAATTCAAACGACTAAACGCAAATGTTCAAAATGAAAGTTGGCACATTTCAAACTAATAAAATAATATACGATGAGCTATTTATTATTATATGACATAGAGACGACATAGACATGTTTTTCCATTGAATGGACATGAAAGTGGCGAAATTAAGTTGTTTTCTGTCTTCTACGTCATGTCAATTGTTTCAATTTCTCTCTGAAGATAATGATGATGAGTTTTTTTCTTCATTACGTTGCATTTACACCTTAAGATAATTTGTAAATTTTAATTTAACTGTGCGCGAAGTTGAAGGTAATTAAACGCGTTTTTCGATGAAATGTGAATATTTATATTAATGTTTGTAAATAATCCGTAGTTTTTTGATTTATAAATTTGTATAAAATGTTGATTAAGACTAATTTGTTTATTACTGGCAATAATGAATGATGAAACATTGATTTAAACCATTATTATATATTTATTACACAACAAATGCTAATAGATGGCGTATATCGAAAAAAGCGACATCTACCTCCAATATGTAATACCTGACTTCACAGCAGGAAGTTAATAAAAAAATCTCCAAAAAAAAGTATACAAAAATTTGGGTCCAGTTTATCTTCCCATAGTTTCTCCCCTAGTTGCTAATTTTTAAAAATGGTTCGTACATTACTAATTTGGTTATCGCTGAATCGATTTAGACAAATCCCAAGTTGTTACGATGATTACTTTCGAAGTTATCGTGTTTTGAAAAAAAAAATGATGAAAAATAGGCAAAACCGTGGCAATATGTTGTTTATATGATACAAATTAGTACAAATATTACACGCGCCAATTTTTGGGTCTAGTTTATCTCCCCACAGTTTCCCCTCTAGTTGCTTATTTTAAAGAATGGCTTGTACGCTACTAATTTGATTAAAGCTGAATCGATTTAGGCAAATCCCAAGTTGCTAGGATAATTAGTTTCGAAGTTATCGTGTTTTGAAAGAAAAAATGATGAAAAATAGGCAAAAATGGGGTAATACGTTTATATGACACAAATTAGCACAAATTTTACGAGCGTCAATTTTTTGACCCGGTGGAAGTGCCCTAAAATGACGAATAAATTTTGAAATACATCAGTCCGTAGAAGGTCATATACACTCTCTTTTCTCCAAAACTAGAGGAGTGCGCCTCAAGATATTCCAACAAAAATTAATGCAAATTCAGAGTGGAATATGCTGAAGAAAAAAAAAATCAAATCGATTGTATATCTCTAATAATGTTTTTCTTGAATTTTTACTAACTTCACATCAGTAAAGTTATGAGTTTATACAGTATTCGTGCATGCGCAACTTTGAGACTCTCGCGCATGCGCAGTTCTGAACCTCTCACACATGATCAACATAAACTTGATTGCGCACACCCTCAAACATCAACTGCTATATGATCTGTGATCAACTACGCCTTAGCCAAGTTTTCAAATGTCAAAACCTGAGGTTATTACCCCATAATCTTCCAAATAAATACGAATTGCCTAAATATTACGTCAATATGGAAGTACATTTGTTAAAGGCATATAACTAAAATGCAATTAACGAGTTAAATGAACTTCTAATAATGCATTTAAGCCACACATGCTTGTTATTTATGTAGGAAACATCTCTCAAGCATCGAAAATATTCATAAATTCAGCTTTTGCACCGTACTGGTGGTACGCTTCGTATGCATGTTTCGTGCAGTTAATTCACTAGTGCTTCTTCGCAGAAAAACATTAACAACAAGCTGCATGCGCATGCGCTCTCGTGTCTGCCTGTGCCTTCGGCGCGGCCACCGGACATTCAACACACATGCGGACGGTTGCTTCACACTCTGATGACTTCCGACGAAGCACATACATCAACAGACCATTCACATGCTTATGTCTCGTATTCTCAACCTCTTTGGGGTTACACTTGAATACCCCGTGTGCATGGTGGCTTAAGAAGCAGCCGGGCGCACGCAGAAAGCGCACGAAAAATAAAAATTTAGTTGGCGCGTGTTCGCCGACGGAATCGTTTCGAGTGCTAATGGTTTCCTTCGATTAAGTCTAACAAGTATAAGCGAATTTGTACATATTAATTACTAAAAGCGTTGAAAACAAAAAGTAAATGATGTTGCCGCCAAAACAGTGTGCTGATGTCCGTTTATTTTATAACTGTGTTTAAAATAATGTGCTTAAAAGTTTGTAGAAGTTTATGGAATAATGTTCGAACAATATCCAGATGCGGTTAAAAACTTAGATCATTATCGGTATCACACGTATCCGTTGCATTTTTATATTAAAAGGACGGAATCGTTTGATAAATGGGGATATAAATATGAGCATTTTATTAATCGGACTACGTGTATGCAGCAAAGGTTGAAAATTCAAATTCGGGTAAGAAAAGAAAATATAAGACGAAACTAGGAAAAGAAGGCAATACTTTTTAACGTCTATTTCTAGATTCGCCTGAAATTATACTCTGATTATTATTAGTTTATATTATTAGTTTAGAAGCAATGCTTCAGCCACTGATGAAGTTAATTAATTAAACTCTGAAAAACTCCCATTGAATTTCAAAAATGACCAACTGGCCTTCATTTATGCTAAATTCTTTCATCAATTCTGCCATCTATCTCCTTTTATAAAATATTTAGGAATAGTGTTCGACTCCAAACTTTCGTTCAAAAGACATGCATCAAACATTAAGGC
>WSZQ02056461.1:10059-29223 GCA_019419845.2 Weissflogia rhopalogaster
AAAGAAATTATTTTCGTGAAATATATGAATTACGTTAACACATAAAAATATTTATTTTGTTGTTTTTAATTGTATAGTGTTAACCTTGTGATTTAGAGAATAAGTACAATTCTGATCAATATGTACAATATGTGGTTTTGTCAAGTTTACATTGTGTAAAGCAGATGGCGTTTAGGTCAATGACATGTCAAAACAATCGAACATATTTCGATATCGATATTATGGAAAGAGAATGTATCGAAAAATATCGATATTTTGGGGCCGATATATTTTTGACATGCCTACTACGAACTAATTGCCTAGACTAAATGTTATAGATTGTTGAATGGAGTCCATTTATGAAGACATATCCAGAGTGTTTTGGAACATATATTTTAGCGTCTACCGATACAAAACATTCGTTCATTGAAAAACTTTCCCAGGAGTCTAAAAATATTTTCACGAATCGATTGGTGCATGATTTAACTCTAACAATACGGGAAATATGAAGAAAATGAAAAACTTGAAACTAAACATTTTTCAGAAAATATGTTTCTTTACCCGATGTATTTCTCAATAAGTACCCAACATTTACGCGTAAATGAGCAATCAAAGCAAACTATATTTAATGAGTAATCGATCCCTACAAGAAAAGGCATTATATAACATGCAGTTTAGAAAATATAGTAAAACAAAGTTTAAATTTCACGTTTTAATTTTTCATTTTGCCGACGCCTAGGGTCTTCTTAACCTGAAATAAATGTTCATTTGCTCTAACCTATAAACTTATTTGTTAATTGATAAGTAATAAAAACTATTAATAAAACTACAAATGAAACAGCGATCATCTTCAACAAGATGAATGATGCCAAGATTGGTGTGTCAAGCAATTTAATTACAACTAGAAAGTTTTTATATTTTCATCCAGCGTAAAGAATAAAATACGGTGCAAGCAGTGCGCATATGTGCGGCCCCAAGTGTGCCCAATGAAATGGAAAGCTGGGCCCAAACGGCGCACAACGCACATCCCCACCAATTGGCAGGCAAACCCACGGGGCACACCGATACACGCGCAGCGCGCAAGCTTCGGACCGGCCCGCATCCGCAACACGAATTCACGTCGCACATACGCCGAGATGAGGAACATGGCGTCGCGGTCGCGACTCGAAGCCCTCTGACATGCACGCGAAAACCGTACACACATCGGGCCAGCGAACATCCGACAAGAAGTGCGCGACACCGGCAGATATGCATCGCGAGTGATAACAACCACACAACTCTCAAACGGTTTGATTGCACCCAGTGCGTCTGCGGGGGCGGCTTTTCTTCGACAGCAGCAGAAGAATCCGGCACGCAATGGCAGGGACAGATGCGCGACGGTGTCGCAGTCGAAGGAGAAGCTTGTTTTCTTCGCGAGCAGCTGCGCTTGCTTGCATTGTTGCAGTCGCGCACATCGCGCAAGGTAAGCAGGACCCAAATGTTTGCAATTTACATGTTTCTATTCAAGTCGTTTACATTTTGCACAAATTACCAATCATATTCGCCTGCATGCGGCGCGCAAAACGCTAATAACAAAGTTATTAACAAAACTTAATGAAGCTCATTCGCGCCGTAATTTCGGCCGCCGTAAAGTTTAATTGAATAATCAAACGTGCGCCTTGTCTCTTGCTGTGCTGCTCGCCGAGATTCCGTTTGGGAAGCGCTTTATTTAGGTTTATTGATGGCTTTTAGCTAACAGAATGATTTCGTCAGGATTTTCTCATTTTGTGGCGCCTCAGCCGAGCTGTGATGGAAATGTTGTAAAGTTCTTAATTGGAACAGCGCGGAAACAAAGGCGATTCGATTGCGATTGTTGGCTGGTGAACGGGCGAACGCCTACAGAAATTATGATTGATAATGCGAGTTGCTGAGTTATCGGTTTTATTCAATTTACACGCCGATAGTTTAATTGAATATTGCATGTGGTGTGATAATGTAAACATTGTATGCGTAATACACAGCTGGTTGTTTGGATGTGCGGTGTCACTGTCTGTCACTGGTCTCCGTTTGAACACTTTGCTTTATTACAAAACTTTTATTTTGTCTTCTTTTCGAATACATTCATAATTCTATCTATGGATTGTCGAGGACTGATATTAATGTAATAATTTGCGGTCGTAGCGATACGATCTAATTTACTTTCTATCAGTACCATCATAAACAGAATTTCGCTAGTATATATCTAGCTAGGATATAGAAGTAGTAAACATTAGAAATAAAATGATAATAGAAATTGTGCCTACGTGACATAATAACAGACTTTATAAATAGATAATCCCCCGATTTACACGGTAGATACGGTCTTGAGAAAAACGTGTAAATCGAAAATTAAAAATTTTTAAGTTAAAACCCTGTAAAGCTTGCAGAAAATGCATTATTTTGCTATTTAACAGTTGTGATTTTTTCAATATTTTTAGGTGTACACAGAAATAATTAATAAAATGCGTTGACAGGTGGTCCCTTCAAAATTTTCCGCATTATTTCCCTCTGCATTTTACTTTAATCACGGCCGTTAATTTATAATAATCTAAATTATGCACTCGTGTATTTTACGAATATGGAAAATTAAATATTTCTGAAACTGTGAATCTTTCACTCAAATACAATTTTCCGTAGATAAAACTTTAATTTTATGCGAAGAAATACAGACACAGTGTGCATGTGCAGAATGTCAGCACATAAGCTCGGGATTCCCCGTGAGATGTGTACATAGCGCACGTGTTCAATCACAGTAGCATTTAGTAGAGTGCGATATGAATAATAACTTCATGTTTTAAAGACTTACAATTATTAGTTGAATTACTTGAAAAATATATATTTCATAATCTATAATCTTTACTTTGGATGAGCGAAGAATCGTTTTAAAACCACCTAATAGTATTGTCAGAGCACTAACAAAAGTCGCGGGTTGTTATTTGAGTTCCATTCAGATGCTTATCAATATTTCACTTATCAATAAGTTTCATACTTTTCGCAATGTAGCATAATTTCCATAAACTTTCCTATCGTTGAGATACCTGGTACTTTCAACTCTCATATGTGACTATAAAAAAGCAATAGACACATATCAGTAACAATCGATGTAATAATCCGCTGCCGTTAATATGATCAATTGACTTTATTTATATCAGTACTGTTATAGACAGAATGTCGCTGGTATATATCAATAAAAGAAGCAAACGTTCGAAATAAACCGATAATAGAAGGTCGGGTCTACGTGATAGAACAAGAGGCTATACACTTGTATTATTAACAATCACTTAAATTTGTATGGCATTATTTTACGAAGAAAACTTCAATAATATACCTTAGAAATGCAGTAACACATTTTTTTTGTTTGATTTTTTACCGAGCATCAACTGCTATGGTCATTAGCTCTTCAATTCTTTTTCAATGTAATTAATCAAATTAGAGAATTCACTTTAATATGCATACCCACAAAGAATCGAACCCGGGAGCTCATGGACAGTGGTCATCGACTATAGCACTGCGCCACTTGACTGGCAGTAACACAATTAAATGCGTGTTGTGTGATAGATTTATATTTCCATGATTTGATAGTTCTGAAAATTGAAATTTCCTTTATAATATTGCTTGAACGCTATGAGTGTTATAAATTAAAAGCAATGAATACATTTATTACAAATAAGCAAATATTTATAAGTACTTCACAAAGCTGCCAATGAATGGCGATACTTTCTGTTTCGATACAAAAATAGTGTTGATTTCTGAAATGTTATCATATTCGGTGCCGTGATAATTTTGATTTGATAAAAACAGGGTTTTCGTGATAGCGAAAGTATAGAAATTGAATAGTATCGATATTCCAGATATGAAAAGAAATTTGCGTCTTCCTATCCGAGCTGTGAGCCAAATTTACACCCAATGTGGTATGGGATGTTTCAACACGAGATTTTTGAAATGTAGCAAATTCTGATACTAAAGGAAAACGATTTTTTTATTATTATTCATGGCAACGATAGGTGTTCTACGATATACGCGCTTAGCGCATCCGGGACGCGTCGCTCCGCGGATTGTTTCTGAGGTACCCGTCGCGTAAATTCAGATCGTATTCACCAGTTTACTCCCCAACTCAAGCGCTCGTTTAAAAATTCTAGTTCAAAAAGATGGAGAATCCCTGCCTTAGAGAATTGTAGCAATTACGCGGAAAATTAATTTCGTTAACTGCAATTTTTAATTGAAAATATATGCTGTCTATAGAGAATCGCAGTCAGTATCATTAGAAAAACATTTAACTTAAGTTGTGGAATAACAACTGCAGCAAGAAATAGACTAATAAAGAGCTTTGTTTCAGAATGATTGGGTTAATCATTGCCTTTTCCGTATTTGGACGAGATATACTCTCTTTATATCATCTAATTCAATCTTCATTGCTGAAAATAAACCCTATATTTCATTACAAACTAGTAGCGACAAATTGAGTTTTTAATTGAAAATTTCATATATCGACACTACACCGCAATTAGTATAATAATAAAATTCAAGGACTAAATTACGTAATGTTACTTAAGTTGTGGGAACGCTACTACAACCGGAAATTGATATAAAAAGACCTTTAGTTCATTAAAAGTGTCGGTTAAACCGTGCTATTCTTCCATCTGTCTTGATCTATGTTTTATATCATCAATACCATCAATCACTGAAAATGTACAATTTTCTCATCATCGCACAATCAATTGCCAGTCATTTTCACTAACATATTTACGTAGTATTTTCTATGAATCCTGTAGGAAGTTAGTTAACATTTATTAAATTATAATGTTGCAAAAGACTTGCCACAGGCCTAGAAATTGATGGACATGCCAGTAGGATATTAAATTGAACAATTCAATTATACAATACTTATTGCTTTGCATACAATTCAACAAGCTTAGCTAGGCGATGACTCAGTTTAGCTATGAACAATTATTTTAACAAAGCGTCTGTTAAAATAATTGTGAATATGCATGTATAGACATTTCAGATGTAATTGTTTAAGTGTTTCATGCGTTTCATCCAGTGCAAATAAATGCGCAATTTTATTTGCGTTGATAAATTCTGTGTCTATAAAGACTGGCAAATATTTGGCAAATGCATTCACAATATATTTTTTCAACGTTACTCCTTTATTTACTATATTTTTTGAATCATCGCTATTATACATTGATATGTTTAGATAGATATATCCAAACGTAATTTTTAACTAATTCGTAAGATAAGGTAACAGAAAATACTCCAAAACTAAATTAAAACACATGATTGGCTTGATATAAAACATGCTCAGAATCACTATAAATAAATAGATTTAGATAACTTCCACTTGAGAGAAGAGTATTTTTAAATGTATTTAAATTATCGATTGTGAAATTAAACGATCATTGTTAAATACAAACTAATCCTGCAACTACTTGCGAGAAAACGTAGAAGATAAGATGCAATGACGTGCCTGTAAACCACTTTCTAAAAATATTCACTATGGTTTATTCTTCGATGTTTTTAATTTATACAAACTGCATGTACACGCTGGAGTACTCAAATCTTGCATTTGAGTTAATGTCGTGCATGTTTGTTATGTTTCGCAGGATATGTGCTAGAATTTGCAGTAGAGCCGCAGGACACGATAGTACAAAGTGGCCACTCGGCGGTGCTGGATTGCGTGGTCAAATCGGCGGATGCTGCGTCCAGTGTTATCGTCACGCAATGGCTCGATCAGGATCATCAAGCTTTGGCGTTTATTGGAGATACTTACAGGTAAAAGTTATCTTTATTTTAGAATAGTACATTGTACAAAGAGCAAGGGATGGTAACCATTTCATCAAGATAATGAGTTATTATTGTACACTATACTTTTTTTTCTACGAATATTATGTGTGGAAATAACAATTTCTTAATGAAAATAATATTGGAATGCATAGGTGTAGAAAAGAACTTTTGTCAAACATTTACATTTTAATGTGTTCCTTTATAATCAATATTATGTAGTTTGATGCGATATGAATAATGTATGCTACTTAAAATATAATAAAACCTATAAAATTCTTAAAATAGCATGAATCTATTAAAAAGTTATAAAATTTTAACATTCTATTGTATTCAGCTCAATAATGTTGGTTTTATGATCAATTCACAAAATAATTTTACATAAATCACGCATATTTCCATGTAATACGAAATTGAAGATGCGTTGGAAATGTAAAACTTCCGAAAGGTTATAAAAGTCCTTGATATGGGTTGTTACATCCGCCAAGGGTTGTTTTATAGACAAAGTTTTCTCATTCATATCAACGGAAAATGTTACAGTTTGTTTCCCGGCATTCATTTCCAAAGTTCTAAATTATTCCTAACCTCAAACACCCTTCTCTAAAATAAATGCAGGCACTTAACCTCTATGATGAATGTATGTTTCTTGGTTATTTATAGATCACAACTGACAAATGGTTCGCTATATATTAGTAGCGTTTTGGAAGAACAAGCCTTGACCGGAGCGTATCAATGCAAAGCAGTGCTTCCTTCAGGTGCGTCCATCGTCAGCCGAACAGCGCATCTTAGCCTCGCGAGCATCACCAGTTTTCAGCAGGAGCCTTCCGATACCACCGTGTTCATAGGCCAAAAGGCGCATTTTGCATGCCGTGTGCGTGCCTCGCCACTGCCTAGGATTCGGTGGCTGAAGGACGAACGTCCGCTGCAGATGGATGAAATTCGCATGACCGTCCTCCCCAGTGGTGCCCTCGAAATCGACGAGGTGAAAGAGTCTGACCAGGGGATGTATCGCTGCAATGCGTCGGGTCCAAGTACGCACCTGCTCAGTAGAAAGGCGCATCTTCTTATCAACGAAGATACTGATCACGAGGAGTATGCGACCATGCCACCGAAGTTTATCGCGATGCCCCTCGCACAAGTCACCACTGAGGGGCAGATCGTCACGCTGGATTGTGCTGCTAACGGCAATCCGACCCCGGCGATCAAGTGGTTAAAGGATGGCGACAACATCGATATGGCGTAAGAACTGGATTATGATTGTATAGCAGACAATATTTATATCTCATGTGTTTATCTCCTCTACAGTGACTTGGATAGTCGGTTCAGTTTGATCGGCTCGTCCAGTAGCTTGAAGATTTCGAACATACAAGAGGAGGATGCCGGTACGTATCAGTGTCGGGCGGCTAATCCGGTGGATAGCTACGATGCGAGTGCGACGATTGATGTGCAAGTACCGCCGCGTTTCATTGTCAGGCCACAGCATCGCGTTGAGATGGTGAGCAAGGATGTTGAGTTTGAATGTTCGGTTTATGGTAAACCGGAGCCGAAAGTCTCTTGGTTGAAGAATGGAGAGCAGATTAATCCGAATGAATATTATCAGATTGTTAATGGGTATGTAAGCTCTTACCATTTATTTAACAACACATTTATAATCATTATTTGCGAAACGCTACCACCAATCGAATTCTGAAACTATTTTTTTATAATTCTAAGAAATTATTTATTCATATATCTTGGGAATGCAAAATGGATTCTTTAATATGCGAAAGGAAACTAATCGAACATATAAATTTAAAAAAGAATACATTCGAACCTACGAAATCTATACTTGGTGTTTAATATAAACATTTATTACATATATACTTCACCAACAACCTAATTTTAGAAACAACACAGATGAGTTGTTTACAAGGAATTATCCCAATAATTTACTATATTATATAATCATGACAAATAATTAAAGTGAAAGAAAAACAATATATCGCCCATAATTATGCTATCTATAAAGGCCTAATGCTTTGCACCTGTTATTTCAGAAACAATTTAAAGATCGTTGGGCTGATCAAAAGCGACGCCGGCCTGTTCCAGTGCGTCGCGGTGAACGCCGCCGGAAACGTACAAGCGGCGGCAAGTCTCACCGTTACAGATGGTGAGTGTTGCATATTTAAAAATAAACCACGTGTCTCTGGGAATGCGTACGTGGATTAGTTCGTTTATGTGTGTATGAAGACGCTCGTAAAAACATTTTCCCTATTGTTTTATTTGGTATTTGAAAAGGTCACGCTCGAAATGACGCCAGGAAGTCGAGCCTGACAAGTCGGGAACGAGTTGCTCTTTTATTTCGTCCCCGAATGTTTTGAAGGATTCCAATTTAAGTATTCCAGGAAGTCTTGCTTAGTTATATAAGTTTTTGTTACGTTTATTTACGATTTTTATTAATTTATCATTTCGTTTGTTTCTCCTTCTCTGTCCCTTGATTTATTTTCCATTACGCATGAATGTGCCTGCTGCGTGGTGCATGCGAGGGTAGACGTGAAGCGGCCGACCAAGAAGCCTAACCGTCGTAAGAAGGTGCATAAGGCGGCGATCGACGAGTCGTCGCGTGTGCTCTTTGGCAGTCTCAAGTCGGAGGCGGCAGATACGTCGCTCGGCGACGTTGAGTTTGGTTTTTCGGGCCATAAGAGCACGAGTGTCATGCATGCGAGTTATGATCCGAAGTCGATGCTCACGTTGCTGCAGCCTGAGTCGCTGGGCAATAGCGGCGAGCATGCCTTTTCCGATTCCACCCTTCCTCTATCCAAACCTCTACTTCTAGACGATGTCAACCATGGTGAGGGGACGATCGGCCCACCGCAAGATCTTAAAGCGCCCGTGGTTAAGGCGCGTTTTGTTGTCCTCAGCTGGAAACCACCGATGACTAACGTCGATGACATTATCGCCTACTCTGTTTACTATCGTCAGGAGGGAAGCGAAAGGTAATTTTCTATACTTTCAGATTAAACGTTTTTATATTTTCGATTAGGTTCTAACTATTCATAATTAATATGTTACATTTGAATAGGTTAGAATTAACCGTCTTGTTTAACCTTAAAGTAGACCTAACCTCTCTTAAGTTGTTATCTGCTAACTAGTCTGACTGAGTTAAATCTATTTCGAGGACGTCACAATAACGTTGTATGGACGAACACTTAGAATTAATGACAGAACTATACGAGAAATATTCTATTTCGTCGCCCATTTTATTGTCGACGAATATAAAACATCCTAACACTAGAGTGGAACGTTCTATATAATTTTTATTTGCGATGAAATGTTTATAGGGAACGTGTTCAAAATACAACACGATCAAAACTAGAAGAAATCAATATTGGTAGCTTGCAGCCAGCGAAAGTTTACCACTTTCGAGTGTTAGCCTTTACTGGTGCTGGTGTTGGCGCCTCTTCGGATACTCTCACCGTGACAACCCAGAGCGAGGAGAATGTTCCTAGTGCTCCCAGAGATTTCGAAGCCTTTGCCACCGGCACACGTTCAATCCATGTATCATGGAAAACCCCAGAAACACCAAACGGCGCCATTCTGCGATATAAAGTTTACTACATGGAAACAGTTCAAAGCGTCGAGTATAACGCGGAGACAACAAATACTGAATTCGATATCATCTCCTTGTCGATATTCACAAAATATAACGTGTGGGTGGTGGCCATTAACAGCAACGGGCCGGGGGCGGCGAGTGAAGATAAGACTATACAGACTTATGGTGATGAACCCTCGGATCCACCGCTTAATGTTACGCTGGAGCCGTCCAGTAGCACGGTATTAGTCATTTTCTTTAATTATTCATAGGATGGAGGATATGTATTATAGCAAGGATGAATTTGCTTGCAGAGTATATTGGTTCGATGGGATCCTCCACCGTTGGAAGGCCAGAATGGTATTATCCTGGGTTACAAACTGCGGTTTCGTGTGCTTGGGAAGAAGGGTGGTACCACATTGGTCACGTCGGCCAATACGCGAATGTATACTTTGAGCGATTTGGAGAGGAGTACGAAGTATCAGGTGAAATTGTGGGCGATGAATATGAATGGCACCGGGCCTGGGACGGATTGGTATGATATGGAAACGTACGAGAATGATTTGGATGAGAGTCGTGTTCCTGATGAACCTGGTCCTTTGCGAGGTATGTCCTAATGGTTATTACTATCGTCGCAATGCTCCAAATCAACCTCGAATGCAATATTTTCTGACAAAGTGGCGGATTCATTTTTATATTTTCAATATAAGGAAATGTCGTAAATTTTACTTCCAAAAATTACTTTGGGTTTCATGCCAGTATATAGTATATTTAAAAACATGTTTTTGTGACATTAAAATATGATCCCCCTTTCCAGCACGTACGGATTCAGATAAAATCTACGTGATGTGGAGCCCGCCAACGAACCAGAATATCAAAATTCGCAACTACATCCTGGGTTGGGGTAAGGGCATTCCCGACATCTACGCGCAAGAGTTGGATGAGAAATTACGCCACTACATCATCGACCGCATCGAGCCAAACTCCGACTACGTGATCAGTCTACGTGCCAGCAATAGTGTGGGCGCCGGTCCACCAGTGTACGCAAACGTACAGACCCGCGAGAAAGCACCACCCGAAGCGCCCATTCCGCTAACACCGCCCATCGGCCTGAAGGCACAAGTACTCAGCCAAAGCAGTGTCATCCTTTATTGGGTCGACACTACGCTTAGCAAGAGTCAATACGTGCGTGATAGTCGCTACTATGTTATAGAATACACGTATCATGCTGGTAAGATGCCGAAAACGCGCCACGTAAACGTTACCAACCTGAATGTGATGATCGATGACCTCCGGCCGGCGACCCAATACGAATTCACTGTGAAAGTAGTGAAGGGACGACGCGAGAGCCCCTGGAGTATGGTCGTGACGAACACCACGTGGGATGTGGCACCCTCGACTGCACCACGTGATATAACTGCAGAACTGGCCGAGGGAAATTCGCAGCTGGTCGAGCTTTCATGGCAGCCGCCTAAGCAACACGTCGGTCACGTCACCGGTTACATTATTATGTACACCACAGATCACACTAAGAAAGATCGTGAGTGGCGCGTCGAGGCCGTCAAGGGAGATAAGCACAAATATTTGATGCTTGACCTTAAACCCTCAACGGTCTACTATTTTAAAATTCAGGCCAGGAATAGTCGAGGGAATGGACCGTTTTCGCCAACGATACAGTTTCAAACTGGTGAAAGTAAGTTACTAGGTCGTGACTTGTTCGTAGTTGCTATTTTTTAATTTTTTGTTTTAAATTATTATTTTCTTTTTATTTTAGATTTTATTAATCCTAATTTAGGTAGTGGTTTGGATACAGGTAATTTTATCTTTTATAATATTAAATACAAATAAATGTTCCTTTGATATATATATTTAGTCAATCTTGATATAATGGCAGAGAAATGATAAATGGTGTTCCTTTGTCCTGTGGTTCAATTTTTGTTTTTGGGTGTACGTCGGCAAAATAATGTAAACTAACGCACTTACAGAAGCAAAAATTGACCAGTGGGATAATCGTGCAGCAGCCTATAAATGAATAATGAAATTTTTTCGAGTTTAAAAAACAATATTTCTTAAATTTCTGATATAAGATCAGATTAAATGCAAGTAGTAGGAAATGAATGCGGTGTTTGATAAAAATTACGACTACAAATATGTTATAAGTTAATAGCTTAACTTTGTAGTATATCTACAATTACTACCCCCTGAATTACAATAATTATTTGGTGTACATTTAACGATAACAATCTCATAATTACAGAATCGAAACCCCTATTTACAAATTCGACTCTCTACATGCTGATCATTGGCAGCTTGGCTGTGCTGGTACTCACAGGCGTTTTCGTTTCCGTCATCCTCTGTCGGCGTCGCGCACAAAACAATACCTCTCCCGACCGCAGCAAAAAGGGCTACCAAAAGGGCACTCAGAATATCAAACCGCCCGATCTCTGGATCCACCACGACCAGATGGAATTGAAAAACCTCGATAAGGGCGGCCAAAATAATGACGGTGCCAGCAGCAGTGGTGCGAGGACCCTACCGCGTAGTGTCGGCAACAACGATTATGATGAAAGGGACACGCACCCTGTCACAACGAATTCCCTCGATAAACGCACCTACATTCCCAATAACTATTCGATGGGTGAGTTTTATAATTCTATTATGCGGGCGAGATTATTCGTGAACGTATTGGTTGGATGCATTCGAAAGAGATTGGTGGAGAAAATGGGTTACTCCTGCTTTTTACGTTGCTCTCTTTGATTTTCTCTTCCAATCTGTTCACACTCCGCATATTATCTTATCATTCATCATCTTGTTTATTTTCTTACACTCATTCAACTCGCCACATGCTTCTGCACCCTAGGATTATCCCCAGACGGAAAATACACGGTGAAACCTAAACCTATAACTTTCCCCATTGATACTAAGCCACACAAGGAACGTAAGTTGACTTTCTACAAACCTTTTTTTTTCTTTTTCTTATTCACACGATTGTGTTTTCTTACTAACAATTATTTAAATAATATTAAGCGATACCTATTAGTTATTTGGTGGTAATTTATTTTTTTGGTTGTTTCTAGCTGTGGCAACTGCAACACCGATAAATAATGCTGCCTTGAATTCGGATTCAACACCAAATCGTCCTTATCCACGTGCGCAGTATTCAATGTCCTCCCGGGCTCATGTTACACTTGATAATGTTGGTCAACCATCGGAGAATTTATATTCAGCTCATCCTAATTTTGAAAATAATGGAACACCTTATGTTTCGTAAGTATTTTTACTATCTTTTATATCACTTAGTAGGCTATACGATGTAACGATATCGATAATATCAAAACTAGAAAGAATCGCAAAACTGTACCTGTCAAACTGTTCCCAATAAGGAAACATGTTTTTACTATTTAATAATAATTGTAATAAATATTTACAGATCTGGTCCACCCCCTATCGCCCACGTCCCACCAAGTGCCTACGCACCCGGTATGGGTATCCTGGCCGAATCGCAAGCAGCCAAACGACTGCAAGCGACCGGCCACCCTCTAAAAAGTTTCACCGTGCCTGCCCCACCGCCGATTTCCGCCCCAGGTACACCACAGCCTAAACACGTCGGTGAGTAACCTATTAATGTAGTTTCACCTTTTCGTTTTTATATTGCTATATTTAATTTGTAAACGTACGCCTGTTTCTGCCGTATATCAGTAACGTCCAGTCCTCCGTTGATAGTGCGTCCAAACGCTTCACCGTACAAGAAGGCGCCTTCGAGTGGCTCCGGCTCGGTGTCCGTCAATAGCACGCCGCCTTCACGCATCGCCACCAATCCGCCGCCACACACCTCCGACGAGATTCAACGACTGCAACCATCACACTCCACCGAGGAGCTCAACCAAGAGATGGCCAATCTCGAGGGTTTGATGATGACTCTAAACGCCATCACCGCCAACGAATTCGAGTGTTAACACGCACATGCCTTCGGCGATGTGTTTGATCTGTGAACAAAATAATGGTGACGAATATTGTGTGTACCCGTGCGTATATTTCATCCGTACTTCGCAACAAAATGATGGAAAAAAACTAATTTTGGACGGACACGTAAGGAAAAGGAAGGCCTATTGGTATGATTCTGAATCGATTTGCGATATATTCAAACCAATTTTATACGTAATCTAGGTTTTTAAACAGAGATTTACCCCCTTTTATACACACTTTGAACGAAAGTACACATTCGCTGCTTTGTTCATCTAAAAGAGCAGCGGGCGGAGGATGTAGATGTACATAACACTTCTCAACGCCAAGCGCTAACGTAAATGAAAGCCTCCCATGACAGAATCAAACAGTATTTATATTTGTATATACTTCCCACCGGAATTAGGTTTTATCAATCGTCCATCCCATCGCCCCCAAAAGCATGCAAAAATAAAATTTAATGTATTTAGTCGTGTGCTCATTAATTATTAAGAATTCACGAAGACATGCGACGAGAAAAGTCGGTCACTTTTCACTTCGCTTCATTGGATCTCACGAAAAGTCTGAAAGCAAATTTTTTTGTCACATTCTATTTCACATTGCCACGACTTGAATTTAGTCGACGACCCGCATTTATATGACACGGCCCCAGTGGATGACACTGAAAATAATTTTACGTGTATCTCTGTTTGGTCGAAAACAATCGTCTGTCTATTTATATACTTTCCACCAGATGTTTGTTCATTGCTATAATTTATATTGTATATTAGATATTAATTTGTGGTAGTCAGATCAAATGTACTATTATCGTTTAGTGAAAGGCAGCTTACTTCGCTGGTTTATTGATCAGTCGATGTTTTTCGGTACCTTTTTGCCATATATATATATACTTTAATTCCGACCGTACCGTGGTACCGAAGGAACAATCTTGGCAGACAATGCATTTTGTGTACATAAATTTCGATTGGTCGATTGCGTAACATTTGAGGTTTGTTTGTGATTTATTTTTATAATATTTATACATAATATAACTGTAGTAAGGAGAAGTAACTCTAAACGCGGAGTAAGCAAAGTGTAATCCAAGGAGAGCGAGATACTATTGTTATTTAACACTATGAGTATTGCCATTTTTTATAATGTATAATCTTTGAATTCGTTTCTGCGGTTTTGCGTGCATATTGTTGTAAAAAAAACTGGTACGCAATTGCCATGCGTCTTTATTGCAGAATAATTGAATGTAACAAATCGATAAGTTTGTTTACTACCAATAATTAAAACTTATTTAATCAATTTCTGCTGTGTTAATCTAGCCAATTACCTTTGGATGAAAACATACTTGGACCTAATGTTAGAGTGCGGTGTTGATATCATTTACCATTCTTACATATCTTACAATATTTCATCATTAGCGATTAATCACACCTTCTGCGCTATCTGTGCACAACCTGAGTTATATATTTCATCAAACATTCATTGATGGGAGAAAGATCTGAAATTATTTTGGTAACTTGAAAAGCAGACGGCGTCAGACATATTCGATGCCAACAAGTATCGAAACCTTTCGTAAATTTCGATACTTGAAACAGAGTAATATTGCTTTAAAAAATTTGAAGGAAAAAAGAACCCAATTATTAATACTTCATTTATTATCATCATATTTCATGAAAAGCTTGGCCGTATGTGCGAACGTACATCTAAAACAACTACCAACAATGTTTTAAAAAACGGTGCGTGTACGCAGCGCTGCAATCCAAGTGACAGAGTGGAACGCATAGTAATCCCGAAATAATGTACAAATTACTATCATATAGGACAAAAAAACAACCAAAATATTTAATACTAGTATTAAATCCCCTCCCAACATTCATCATTTTAACCCGAGCCAATGAGAGCACGTAAAAATTGCTACACAAAACTTAAAACCCATTTGTGCACCTCATTGTATTGTAATTATCGATTCTCGGCCTTTGCCGACTCCGATCCATTTAACTGCAAACGAAAACAAAAAGATTAGCATATAACATTAACTAATTATAAATGTGTAAGTATCATACTTGGAACTTCGAGAATTTCCTGTATCTTCAGAATGTACGTCCGCGCTGCATCAGGCAGCTCGGACCACTCCCGAATATTCTCCGTACACGTTTGCCAGCCAGGCACGGTGATATACTCGACTTCAACGTTCGACCAGTCGGACGTACTCGATGGGCAGTAATCCAGTGTCTTGTTGTTTAGTTTGTACTTGACTGCGATCTTCAACTCCGGCAACGTATCCAGAATGTCTAGTTTCGTGATTGCGATCGCCGTGTAACCGTTGATCATATCCGTGTACTTCAGGAAGTGTAAATCCAGCCAGCCACAACGACGAGTCCTGCCCGTCGTCACGCCGTATTCCTTGCCACGCGTACACAGAAGTTGTCCAATTTCCTATAATGAAAGATATGTAAAAATGTTGGCAAGTTATGTGGTAAGTTTATCAGGTTATGCCCGAAAGTAGATTTAGACATACATTCAATTGTTCTGTAGGAAACGGTCCTTTGCCCACCCGCGTTGAATAGGCCTTTACGACTCCAATAACCTCGCCAATTTTCGATGGAGGAATTCCCAAACCAGTGCAAACTCCGCCTACGCTGCAGTTCGACGATGTGACGAATGGATACGTACCTATTCAAATGAAAGATTTAGCATATGCCGTTTATGTGAAAAAGTTTAACCTACCAAAGTCAATGTCCAACATGGCGGCATTCGCACCCTCGACAAGCACCTTCTTGCCAGTCTTGAGCGCGTTATGTAGGAACGAAACCGTTTCAATGACCATCGGTCGCAGAATATCCGCATACTTGCGGTAACGCTCCAGCTCAGCTTCAACATCCACTTCCAGGGAATCGTACGACTTGCGGTGCACATCGACGAGCGCCTTGAATCTGCAACGAGTATGTTACAACCAAACCGTTAAACGCACGCGCGTTTTCTATATACTTCGTCTCGAAGATGGAAAAATCGCCGACCAGGTCGCCCAACCGAATGCCAATTCGCGACGCTTTTGATGTGTACGCCGGGCCGATGCCCCGCTTTGTCGTACCGATCTCTCCCTGCCCCTTCTGCGTCTCCTGCAACCCATCAACATGTTGGTGGAAATCGAAGACCATATGAGCTTTGTCACTGATCAGTAAACGATCCTCCCATCCGGTAAGCCCCTTTGCCTCGTTTTTCTTGATCTCTTCGAAGAGACCAGGTACGTGGACGACAAGTCCATTGCCTAATGTTTAAAATACTATGAGAGACATGCTTAATTTTACATAACCCAACAATAGCCATGTGTAAACTAAAAATACCGATACATAACCTAAGACAAAATGATCTGATAATCAATAGTCAAAACGTGAGGTTATATAAATGTACCTATTTTAAGAACTATTGGATCATGTACGCAGTGCAGTTTACACGGTAAAAGCATGTTAATACATCCATAAAACCATAATATCACAAAAGCAATCTTGGCTCAATGTCAAGTCAGCAAATCTGCGCGACATTAGACGAAAAATGTATACAATGCAAATTTTGAAAATTCAAACACACTTGGCAAAAATTGCGCAATTCAACACATTTTCTAGAAAATATTAAATAGCAATTGTTGGAACGTGCGAATAAAAAACCGCGTAATTAATCTGCGTAATCAAAAATTGATATATAATTCGTGGGAATTGTGAAATGTAATATTACGAAATGAAATACGCAATTATTGTCGAGTATGCGGATAGAAGTGATAAGTAGAGCATGCAGTACGCACATCACGCAATAAAAAGTCAATGAATTCAGTCAAACTCCAGATGACAAGTATTTTGTCTGTTTACATACCGATTAACGATTGGCAATCTTTGTTGATTATGCTACAAGGCAGCATGTGAAAGTCGTACTCCACTCCATTGATAACAACTGTATGACCGGCGTTATTACCTCCCTATAATCAATAAAATTTTGGTAGAATTAGATTAACCTGCAGTAGTTTAAAATGTACATAATCTAATCCTTATTTTCATAACCAAAGTTATATTTTACCATTATTATTTGATTTTCTAAATGTATTTAAACAATGATTTTAAGGTTAATTTTATCTTTTCGCCAAAAGTTGTAGGTTATAAAGCATATGTTACGTGACATAACCTAATAGGATATGTAAAATATTTCTTACGTGCTTTCATAACGTTATTTTTATGTATGGATTAAACTCGGGAAAGGGCACAATCAAATTTGTGGATATTTAATGTGTTAATGAAGATCTTTGGAAATACTTTATGACCTTGACAATGTTTGAATAACTTAGAAAACTTTCAATTTGAATATATATTACATTTTGTAAAACGCGATTTGTCAATAATAACCTAATTGTTTTTTGAGTGTACCAATCAGAAATTTGTTTCGACGCGTTTGAACGCCCGTCCTGCAATCAAACATCTCGTAACGTGTGCGGCCAAATCACAAGATCAAGCTCGCTAAAAATACCGGCGGCTAGCATTTTCATTTTCAGCGTCGTCTAATTGCGAATCAGTTCAGGGCCGGCATGTGTCTGTTACGGCATCGTGTGAACGTGAGCGTGTGTGGCACATCGTGTTATTGTTTGGTGGTATCATTTCGATTGTTTTTTACGAATTATTGAGTACGCACCTGGAAGCGACAGACGATGTCGACGGAGGTGGCGAGCATGTCGACCACCTTGCCTTTGCCCTCGTCGCCCCATTGCGAGCCGAGCACGACGGCCGCCTTGTTGTCGGCGTGCTGCGTGCGCTGCTTCTTGTGCGGCGAGCCGCCCACACCGTTGGAGTTGTTCGTCTTAGCGGCAGCGGACATCGCGGCAGCGCTTGTTTATAGTGTATATGCGCGTGTGTATGTGCTTCGGTGAACCTGGGTGACGGTTGCGAAGGTTGCAGCCGACGACACTCGCGGCGAGTCACGCGGACGGGATGGCAGCGAAGAGAGAGGTTAGATGGACAGGCTGCGCGTGCTTTTCGGCGGGGCGCTCGGTGCGTGTGCGATTCGGTCGTGTGCCACGGTTTCGTCAGCTCGGCATATCACGACGGGAGCGATATCAACAAGCGGGGAGCAGAAGAGTGGCACTCGCACGCGCGAGTTCGAAGCGGACGCGGCGCGAATCGGACGACGACGGAAAATGAGGTACCGCGCGCGCTGCTTTTAAAGCGGCGGCTTGGCACTTGGCGAGCACGCGCGGTTTTTTGCTGCATATGTATATGTATGCTGTGGGGGCGGGTGAGGGAGATGGGCGGCGGGACGGACGAACGCAACGTGGTTTCGCTATTTTGCATTTTTTTTTCGAGAGCCAACTCTGCCAGCAAGTTGCGCGTAATTTAACATATTGAGCGTATAAATTGTTTCTTTTGTGGCAGTTATATTTTTCGAGTCAGCGAAATACATATTTTCAAGTTTATACAACAGATTTTCGTAAATGCAGGTTATGTTACCTACATGTGGTATGTATGTGGTATGTATGTTACACTCTATGTGGAATACACTTGTGGTGGTTTCGAATGTCATTAGAGTTGTTTTGCTCAAAACAGGTTTGATTTAGGTGATTGGCGAGTAATTTTCCATTTCCGCATTGATTTGCTAATTGTTTCTTGACGTAGATCCATAATATTAACGTTTCACATGTACATCAAACGGATAGGTTAAATTTTTGTAGTTTCATTAGTAACCTCGAATAAAAATTAAATTATAAAAAATATTAATTTGCCTTCTTCAGTAAGATTAATTACTTGGGTTTAAACGCATTATTATCGCGAAATAAGCCGTTGTAGCGCATCGAGAGATCGATAGCTTCAACGGTTCGGTAAATA
>WSZQ02056572.1:0-29218 GCA_019419845.2 Weissflogia rhopalogaster
TGAGTGGAGAGTTACATGAATTATCGATGCACTTTAATGATATTTTTACATTAATTTACTCAAATACACATTCAAATACACATTCAAATTAGTATTTAAAGCGTTAAAATGAGACAAGTGTGCTTTTGATCGCACAATTAAAATAGAAATAAATATATTCTTATTGTTTAATTATTATTTTCATAATCAGTAATTACTTGATTGACTTTAAGTCTTAGGCAATACACTTATGGGTGGAGAAATATGATACATATGTTTTGGAATATAGATTTGAAGTTACTACATTTGAAACTACATTTGATTTCTGATAAATTGTCACTCTTCAGGATTCCTATATCTCAGGTTGAAATACACACCCATTAAAAATATGAAAATTAAAAGCGGATTGTTTGCTCCCCATATCAAGCTTGTGTATAAAAGTTTTACTTCGAAAATACTTATTATGAACATTTAGATAGGTTAAGTTTCTTAAAACGTTCCTTACCGTCCCTAAATTCATGCTAACTGCAAGTTCTACGTAAGTTGTCCCGGTTCCAACATTCAGACAATTCAGGACCAATCCAAAACTATTCTTAGTTTCCACAACTCCACAACACGGAGAGAGAAATATCACTTTCTGGATGTACGCAGTGGTTAGAGGGATTTGTCGGACTGACTTTCCTCCATCCACTACAGCCTCACAAACTCCCAACGCCGTCGTTTGTGGTCCAACAGCAGTAGCCGAATTGATTCGCCGATATCATGCGATAAACAACGGTTGCTGTAATTGTCTGCCCGTTTGGCAATATGTTCCTAGTGAATTAGATCCTAGTTCGCTGCATCGGATAATAAATTACAAACTCGCATTGTGCAATAAATTTATATTCTATGTTCAACAACTTTGAAATTTCAGAAATATAAATTAACATTTGTATACATATAAAAGTTTATTTCTATGATAATTTTTTAATAAAATGACCCAATAATGGATAAATTCACCCCTATTTCTGGAATATATGTTGGAATGGTGACGAGGTAAATTAATTGCTTATTTGAAAATGAAACACCGATATAACTTGAAAAACGGAACGAGTGTACTTTTTGTAAAACTAATTATATTCTTATTATTTAATCATGTTTTTCCTAATTAGACATCAGTAAGTACTGTGAGTGCATAGATATTTTATAATGAAGTTGCTATATTTGAGATGTTATTTGATTTCTGATCTATCGTGGATCAAATATTTTTACGGTTAAATTTCTGTAAACGTCGATGGGCAGGTCTCCGGACCGAATACAAATAATAATAAAAAAAATTCTGTAAACTTCTGATACTATGAACAGTCCGTTAATGCGTGTAACTCAAGATAGAGGAACACATAGTAATGATAGAGAATAAGTCCTTTGATATTCATGAACAACTTTATGGAATGTTCCACCTCGAGATATAAGAAATGACATACCGAACCCTGATAAAAAATGATTTCACTTTACGTACTCCCGCGTATAGGAGTTTTACTTCAAAAAGTTGTGCGGATTATTTTTCGAATTAAGTTAAGTTTTTCTATTACTTAATGAAGTCTCTCATTCTAAAGTCATCAAATGGGACACAAAAAAATAACACTCGTTCAGAACATTTGACATCGAAGAGAAAATGTCAATTGCACCTGAAATTGCCTTGCATTAAGTTATTTTATTGCTTTGTTTTCCCCGGCATTTCGAGCATATGGATAATAGAACCCAATAAAAACATACTTGAGCATTGAGGGCATTAATACTCGCACGTGTAATCATCTCATAAAAATCCAACAAATTCCTAAATAACTAAAAAGAAAGCAATAAGGAAATCTCATAAAAATATGCTCTGAAAAAGTAATACGAAGTAAAATGAAGCAAATGATAAATTCAATGCTCCCATATTCTTCATTATTGACGTAAACATGTCACGGAATCATTTCATTTCATTTGCGATAACATTATGTGGAAGCAAATCATACATCAAATACGTAAAACGTGCTTCGTATCTTTATTATGTTTTTGTGAATATTAAATGAGGAATAATAGAATATAAAGGCGAAGACAAGCGTATGCTTTTTCTTATTTGCTATTACCCTATCCGGCGGTAATTATTATTCAGATTAAACGTCACGCATCGAGTGTCGTGTCATAGCGCTCATTAATTAAACGACATTACCTATTGTTCGGTTGAATAAATCTCGATTATTTTCCTTGCGTCGCTTGTCGTTTGCGGTGCGCTGTGCTGCGTGCGTTTGTGGTGGCTGGCGGAGGCGCCGGGCGGGCGAGATTATTTGCAGCGTGCGCGCGCTCTGTGCAATCAGTAATTTATCAATGTCCATCAAACATGCGTGCGTAGCACCCCCGAACAAATGAACACCATGGGCGCAGACTGCGCGGGGGGACACGAGTGTTATTACTTTCAAACGGGGCATAAATACTTTGGCATCATTTATATCAATCGCAATTCGAGTGGTGTGATAAAGATGCCTTATAATCAGTCTTAAAGGGAGCATCATTAGTACTTACAGAGCATACTTCATCATCGCAAAAAGATATTTATTTCGCAAAATTCTGACACTTTCAAAATTAGGTTTATGCGTTTTTAAGGTGATATTTTCAAATTAATCAATTTAAATGCTTTAATTTCGCTTCACTGAGGAGTTTTCACTACACAGAGGAATTTATATTTATATGAATGTTTTGTTTATATTCAATTTGAATGTTGAAAAGTTGATCTTTATAAATTCATTTTCGAACATTTTTGATGCAAGTTGAAGTTATTTTTTTCTATACCATTGAGAACAATTAATGTTAGAATTAAAATAAATATTTATCATAACAAAATTTCCCCCATGTACATGAATCAACTTTCACCTTATCCTACCCGAATAATAAGCAACCCAGAGGAAATACCTTTAAATAAAGACAGACAGTGCAGACAAGATTTTGTAAAATGTTAATTCTCAATTAACAAATAGTTAGTGGAATGCTAATAAAGGTAAACTTCTCTCATCTCTAAAGCCACGATGAGACTAGGTAGCGAGCGGCTAACGCCACAGGCGTGTATTCACCAACCGAAAAACCTTTTTCCAGCTCTTATGCGAGCGCCAAAAGCTTGCAAAACGTTGTAAATTATTCCGCGCGAAGCGCACGTAACACTGACCGTCATTACAAAGTTTCCGCTGCGCGTACGCCCCTCCGGCCAGCTCGCCAAAGACAGCACGTAAACACACAAAGGACCCGCTAGTACATCAAACTGATAGAGTAATATATCAGGTAGATGTGGCCAGGATGGATGAATTTTGGACACGACGAATGATTAATCATTAGTTAGCGCATCTACAGCTTCCGCTTGAATTCGGAGGAAAGTTGTAACTTAGCTCCCTCGGCGACATGGCGCAAATATGTGCGGATATGTGCGGAAATTAACACTCCGCGGGTGTAAAGTTTACTGTTGTAACCACTCGGCTGCGGCGCTCGTTGCCTGGAAACTGGTGGCAACTCCCGAAGGACGACGTTGCCGAACGCATGCAAACGCGACCGACACAGACGAGTTTCTTTCCGTGCGAGGATCTGCTTGCGAGAGGGTACAAAGGGCCTTCGCCGTAGAGAGGCTCCTGTCCAACACGACCGGACCCGTTAGTTTTAATAGTTTCATTCATTATTAGCCTTGCCGAGGCGAAATGACATGGCGTTTGCGTGCGGACTCGAATTACCAGCGATAGCAATGAATTTTATATTTTCCAACTGCTCTCGGCTATTCCCATTCCATGCCAACCATGACTAACTCCGCAGTCGTAAAACTTGGCTAAATTTCCTTTCATAACGCTAAATGCGAACAAGTGTTTCATAAACTTTGCTCCGTTTATCATTAATTTGATAAACTCATAAATTATCGCTCATATTTCATACTAATATTTATACAATAATATATGACTTTACGAAAATTATTGATGCCATTATTGTTATTGCATTCTTTTGGAAACCTGCTATTTGCTTTACGTAGATTACACGTTGCTTATTATAATTTATGTATTTGATATGGAAATTAGGAAAACTGGTCGAAATTCATTTTCAAATTATGCAGATCCGAACAATGCCGAATACACAAATTGAAAAGTAATATTATGTCAACGTTGCGTGCAACACAATACAATTAATAAAAGCGAGTGGGCTAGTATTAAACGTATCAATTCATTTTTTCTATTTTTTGCGGTGATATTATTCATAAAAGTATAGGAAACGTTTGAGTTTGTGGAGAAGTGTATCGGAGACAAGTTCTGTGTAACATTAATTAGTTACTCTGCCATAGAATTTCTGGCATTCTATAAAATTTGCATTTCATGAATATTAATTTTGCACATACAATTCAATACAGTTTCGTTCGTTTTTTGTTGTCATATAATTTAGATGAAAATTACTTGATTTAATTGTGTTGTAATATAAGCCTCTTCTGTATTATTCAAGATATTTTTTGCGTGAAAATGATGGAGAAATTAGAATTATACTATTAAGATTCTTCAGAGGGTAATGAGAAAGTAAGTATTATTGTTCTATTTAATATGGGAAATAAAATAATACAACGGAAGAAGTCCGATTTAATAGGATAGCTTGGTGAGCATTTAGGACGCTTCACGCGACACATTTATACCTTTTATAAGATGCAAAAGTTTTAAATTTAAAGACATCAAAACTAAATTTTAAATGAAACGATTTATTTAACTAATGATTGTCAATAATTGTGGTAATATAATTGTATTGTACTTTTTCTCAATTCTAATATTTCAAAATACATCTACCTAATTATGAAACAAAAATAATACACAATAATTATAATAATTTATTAAGATAATAATACTATATATCATACCAGAATTGATGGTAGCAATTCAGCAAAATACTAGATCACATAAAAATATCAAATCTGCTGGCAACCACTAAAATTGCGATATAAATCGAATAAAATACAACTCTATTTGCGGCCAAAATCAACCTGTCTCATGGAAGCAGGCAGCTATGGGCATTCCTCGCCAGGATGCGGTTAACAATGCTACTTTTTTTCTCGCCGCCACCACAGTATTGTACCGAAAATTTTTACAATAATTTATTGCGGACGATAGGAAATAGTTTGCCGTTCGATGTCCACGCCAGCCTCTGCCAGCGCGGAACTCCGCTTCATTTCGTCTTTTCTCCGCATTTTCCAACGCCACCGCACCATTTTTCGTGCGCGTTTCTTGCGCCGCCTGTCGCCGCGAAGAATGCGAGGAGAAAGTGCAGCCGCATAGAAATTGTCACAATGTATCGCCATGCGCTCCCAAGCACTCCCACCGAAAAAAAAAGAAACACCCACGCGAGCACACGCGAAAAAAGTACAACACAACATTGTCCCGAAACTGGGGGCGGTGGGGCAAAAAGCGTGTACGCTGTGCGTAAAAACGAAAATGGACGACGAAAGTAGAACGCATGGTTTATCCCACCCTCCTCTAGTAACGGCTGCCAGCGCGGAGTCGGGTGACAAAAACAACAATCCTGATTCATCACCAGCGCGACGCTGTCACTCCGACTCCGGCGGCAGCGGCACCGGCGCGGATACGCTTCATTTCTTGTCCGCCGCCGCCGCATCACCAACCACCGCCGCTGGTATTGCCCTCGTTGCTCGCCAACTGCTCCTACCATTGCCAGCATAACGATGCTGCGAAAACCGGCGACATTTGGCCGGCGATCAAAACTTTCCTACTTCTACGTGTTTATGACTTTCGTAAAGAGTCGCACAAGAATTTCATCATAACTAAAAACGTATACAATTTTAACCTAAATTACGAGAAAGCTTAAAAGTCGGTGTCATATATAAATACGAAATTTAGGAATTCTTTACCATAATTTATGTCTTCTTGAACTTTGCTAAAGTCTGTAACACTCTGTGTGTTTTCCAACCGGGGGAAAATATTTAAAAAGTAGTGTAGTCACATTTACCCTTACTTAACTGTAGACCTAAAACTAAACGAGGGCTCATACGAGGTGTAGGATAATATATAACATGGATTTGTTTATTTAACAGCTTAAAATAATACAACATATCTTATTATTTTCTTTATTATACTTGTGCTTTAGCATCTTTTCAATATATCGTCGGATATGTCTTCAGATATACGTAATTGGGGAGAAACCATAGATATGCAGAGCAAAAATGGTCTAAGCGTAGTTGTCATGACATATGCATCTTGAGACTGCATTATTCATTGTACGTAGGGTTCCATGGATGATTCTAAATGATTTCTGATAATTGCTATTCATTATTACATTTTAAGTGCACTTTACTCCTTTCGACACGAGCCAATGGAAAATATGTGAAACGAAACTCTTCAAGCAATTGAAAAACGATTTTTAATCAAAATATATTTGATGGGAAAACAAAGAAAACCTTCTCAATATTATGAGTGCATGTTAGGTGTACTAATATTGACTTGAAACATGTTTCTGCTTGGCTGCGTGAGTATGTACGGAATTTAAATGGCAGCGGGATGATGGCGTATGTTTATACTCAAGCGTGAAATGTGCTGAAAATGCATGAAAACCACACGCGATTGTATCTGTTTCCACTTCTGTTCAGTGGCCGTTTGGGCTAACGCTGAACAAATTCGAAATGTGCGCAAATTTCGACCGCCCGCACGCACTTTGGGCAAACATCGACATGGGACAGATTTGCTCTCGGGACCAACAAGCCGCGCCAACAACACGCCTCCGTGGCTAATATATAATGTTTGGGGAAAGCGTCGAGGAGGACGAAACCCAACCAAAAGCCCAAGAGCAGGCGAAAACTGAGCGTAGATGTGAAACTGAGGCTTGCAAAACATTTGGAAACTATAGACACTATAGGCAGTAGACACATGGGTATTGCTTTAGATAGATACAGTTACGACCTTCATTCGTAGTGGCAGTAACACTCTGGGGATAGTTGGGCTAACTCTAATGCAAAATTGGCTCAGTTCTAGCTGCGGCCGCACTAGTGTGAAAATAGCATCGACGAAATCAGGGTTCCGGGAACGTTCAGTGATAATGTTTTGAATGAGTTTTAGAGATATCCGCGCGTGGATTGTTAAGAATCTGCTTTAGACAAGTTTGAAAACCGTTTAGAAAACTACTTCCAGGCTGATTGATAATTGATCCTAATTCAATTCCTTTATTTTCTATTAAAGAAACAGAGTGGTTTTTACTTCATTCATAAGTAATTTCATTAATGATCTGGAGTAATCATCTCCTGAACAAGTTGTCTAAATTATTTACTATTAATTCAAAGGATTGATTATACTTTGATAAGAGTTTTTCATTAGTATCATACTTCAAAACTTAGAACATTAAAGAAGTAGCGATATTTTCGGTATTTAGTAAGGGTCTGCGTCTCTTTGCATGGGAAGTAGTGGGTCAGCTTAAATTTGACTCATCTTTCAAACGGAAGGTCTCCCTCTGACATTAGTGATTCACAAGCGGTTAATTTGTGGCTCTTTAAAACTTCGACATTTTGCAATTTGAAATATTTTGATGTTCCAATTCCGACTTCTCGTAAAGGGGAATGCATTGGTATCAGCGGTTTATATAGGAACTAAAGAAGTAACCTATTACACAATTTTAATCCTGAAATAATTAACATTTGAAAACGATCTTAAAGTCCGTGTAATTAACTACCTTTGAAAGGTAGATAATAAAAATCATAAAAGTTAATAGGTTACTACCTTAAATAAACATCTTTCACAAAGACTTTGATCTGTTGAGTACCTCATCTACGCTAAAATAATTTTAAAATTCATTTCGAAATTAACTCGGCAATAAAGTTCGAGCAAATTAAACTCTTTATTGCAGTAATTTTGTTCTACGGCAAAGAATATTGACTGATGGCAAGCATCCAAAGTACGATTAAAATACTCTGGTCACCTGTCAGTTATATTGCTTTGTTGAAAGCAAATGAAACAATTAAATTTATCGTTCGTTTGTGCGTTCCTGAATTGCGATACGGCCAAATCGTCGACTGAATGCTGAATGCGGATTTTGCAGCCGAATGTGAAACCAAGAGTGGTGAATGCGAAAGAGGACGAAATTCGAAATTGGAAAGCTCATCAAATTTAACGGCCGCCCTAAAACGGCTGAAATTCAACGTCCAACAGCCCTGCCGCTCACGAGCACAGCCACTACAAATACACGAGGCGCGTGGCGGCTATAGTGTTGGGGCATCGTCGCCGCCGCCGCTGCCACTCGGGTGCTGATGCGTTGGCGAATTTTACGTCGTGCATTTGACGGCGAGATTTCGAAGTTGTACAGGACCTTCAGATATATAAAATTATTTTATTTTTATTTTATTTACAAATTAATTAAATTCACCCTGATATCAACGATGTTGCAAAAATTCCTGAAAATATCATGTAACTTCATTTAAATTATTTGCTTCCTAGTTATATGTGACATTATTTATGAATGACCCTATATAAGAATGTTTGCCTTTTCACAAGATTAGATCTAATCTGAATTTCTACTGCTGACCGTGTTTAAAGTTCAATAAAAAAGCATTCGGCGTCCTTGCCATGACTCTGAATGGTTTGGAGGCGGCAGGCAGCCGAAAACGATTCAAAGATATTCGCATATCAGATGAAGCCCACTCCTTTCTCACATCGCAATGTGTGATATTGCAGAGATATCGAAAACCTGCGCATTTTTGCCTTACTTCTCATTTTTATATAATTTCCATCTCATAAAAATTCCTTTCTAACTTTATTGCATTTATTTATAGAGTGAACTTAATTTATGAAGATCTGATAAGATCAAAGAAAGCAAAACACAAAGTCATTGAAATTATTTGTATTGTCTCCATTTCAAGAGCAAATCACCTTATTCATCTATTATCTCTACTGAAATTCCTTCCCTTTCAATTTCAATTCTTTTGCTCTTCATTTTCAATTCTTTGTTGTCGCCACTTGATTGTAGTTTACTTTTCTTTCCCTGGGTTGTGGTGGCGTCAAACTTGGCTTTCTCACCATTTTCACTCTTTTCCTTCACATTCTATTTTCTCTTCCCGCTGAATTCATTCATTATGCCCACTTTCATTGTGTTATTGTGTTCGGGGTAAGTTGCAAGCTTGATGGAAAAGTGAAGAAAAGGTTTCGCCGCATTGTTAACTTTCAACTTTTCGCTTTCATATTGACTTGAATAATAGCCGAATTTGAATAGAAATTTGCAACTATGCATTTATTCTATCTTGATATTGTAATATGGTTATTATTTAATGTACTGTTGTGCATATTGTGGATTTAGTTTTTAATCTATTGCGATTAAATATCTTCAATCAATTAGAGGTTTTTTTCAGGCCAAGTTGTTTACCTATTATTTTTGCAGAATAATGCATCACAGTATTTTTTATCTTTCCTTCAGCATTTTCCAAAAACTGTCGACGTACTTGTCGACGGTACTGGTTCCGCATATATCGAGGGATGGTCCCTAATCTTTTAACCGCGCTTACCAAAACTGTGTTTTGCAAATGCCGCGTAAACTAAGGTTTCCTGTACATATTCGAGCGAATTTTTTATAAACAAGATTTCGTTTTTATACAATTTTATATGTAATTTCATGTTATTTGCATTTTAAAATTAGATGTAAATTGTATAAGACACTTCACGAACCCGTTGAAGAAGCCAACGACTAAATTTTCAGCTGTGATTAAATTTTACGCGCATTAGTTTCATCTCTGCAGCGTCGAATTGCCATGCGGTGGCTTTGCAATAAATTACGTTTTCTGCGCACAAACGCTAAATAATTACGACGGATACGTGCCGCGTCAAAGAGACACAGAAGCATACTATCCATGAAAGATCCCACTCGAAGAGCAGACCTCAGACGCGAACGCTGCACACGATATAATTCGACTTTGCGCATCCAGCGAAAATGTATGCGCTGCATGTTTGTGTTCCGCATGTGGATGATGTCGAGACAGCAGTTGGCAAGCGCTGAAATATGTGTGAATGCAACCGGGACATTGGGTGTGCGCGCGCGAGGGGTGTCTGGCGGTTCGGCCGCCGGCGGTGGTTCAGCAACCGGAGATAGGGCGCGGATTCAGGCGGCGCGCCGCCGCTATCGATCTCTGCAGTGCGCGCCACCCTGCTGGCCTACTCTCTAGCACCGCCGCCGCCACTGCTGCCTCCACTACATCTAACAGCACCGCGCATTGCATCGTGTGAGCTCTGAAGCGCAAACAACTTACGTTAAATACTTCAAAATTCATTTGCGTTATTACCGCCGACACTCGGATACGTTCTCGCTGGGCTTTCATTTTGCTACCCCTTTCGGTGCAAAGCCGCTGCCGCCACAACATACGCACACATACCGTCGCTTATATTCCTAAGCAATACCAAGCTGAATAGATGCGAATTTGCGTACATACTGCTGCATTTCACACGAAATAAAATCCACTTTGATACATTTTTGCACTTAATAGGAGACGAGACGTGTTTTCAAGTGCACTACATACTCAACGCGTTCATATATTTCATTTTACTGCTGCTGCAGTTTTTGTAAGGTAATATGGCCATTTTAAATTTCTCTTTATAAGCTGCGAAAATTCTGTCATCCTTAGCCTCTGTATTTCGACGAGAAAAATAACTAGATTATGAATACATGTTTGCAATCTTGTAAATGTTGTTTCAAATAATATGGTATAATGAAATGTCAATAATAAATATGCCAAAAATTGCTTTTCACCGTAAATATATTTTTGTAGGAACACTGGGGAAATTCCAAATACATTTTCTAATCAAATTATATGGATATTAACATAAATCTAAATATTTTAAATATATATATTTAACATAAGACGAGATTTTTTTAAATATTAAATTTATATTCCTCTTTTGATTCGTTAATATACAGCAAGTTGCCAATTATAAAATAATTATTTATCTGTTATTAACTTTGGCATAGCCCAGAATAATCGATATTGGGTAGACCAATTAAATACTGAAGCAAGAATGCACATTATAGAAGATAAAAGAGATTGTTTTTAAATCCAGAATGTTCGGCATTGGTTCATTGATATGTATATCACAAATTTACCTTAAAATAATAAATTAATTATGGCGCATATACATGTCAGATCCCTAATTGCAAGCACTTCCTGCTTGTATGATATCTAGTCGAAAGCTGGCTCACCTGTAGGCATAATTAACTTCAATTGAGACGTTTGCGTCGTGGGACAGCCGTCTACACCTATAAATACCACCAAGTCTGAAGTACCCCCACATTACGAGATCTGAGAATTCCCGCCAACCCCTGTTTGAGCAAGGACAACGGTCTTAGGACCCTAGACGCAACAAAACTATGCTCACGTTCGAGCTTCGGTGCGTGTGCGAACTGCAAGGTGTCATACAAACGTGGCGCCTTTCCCGAAATGCTGTGACTGACAGGATTATTTAAGCATTCCACCATCCTACACTTCCAAACTCCGCATATCGTCTTCCCGTTTTCTCTCCAAACACCCTCCCCTCCTCCCACACTGGAAGCCACACTCGACAATAAATTCGCATACATAGAATGATGATGCCTCCTCTCCTACTATTCACGTTGCTCCACAAAACCCTTGGAGTAGCACAAAGTGGGAATTCGTGCCCGGCGCCACTTCTCTTTATATAACACGTGGAACGTAAAGCATTGAGATAACGTATACATGGGCGTTGTACTCCTCCCTCACGTCATACCAGGGGAGGTGAGTGTGTGGGAAGTGTGGTGGTGGTTTGGAATGGAACGGGTGTGGTTGGTTTTTTGGAGCGGAAAACGAGAGCAAAGCGAGCGTATCGTCCGTGGGGGTAACGGGAGGTGGTTGCGTGTGTCGTCTTTTCCTAATTTAACTCCCCTCTCATACTGCATGCGAAAACCGCTTTTGAATCTCAGTCAGATTCGGTCTTTCGCAATCCGAGTTCACTGCTTTATCCGAGAGCAGCCATGGAATTTCCAGTTTTTGTTTTCCCACACAATTCCGAAGCTAAACATTTTTTTATTTGACATATGAGCATTAAATTCATAACCTTCATAATTGTTGGCTAGCAATTGTTGCGGCATGTTTTCGTAATTTTCGGGAAGTAACAAAACATGTCAAGATTAATTAATTCTAACCTTGTCATCAAAAAAATAAATGGTAATTAATAATATATGGAACACGAATTGATTTATGTCCCTAAATGTAGGTCTAGTCGAAATAAATCATACAAGCTTTGACTGAAGTCTTTGACCTATACTTGAATACAAAACTAGGGGAATACTGCAACCCAACAAACATTCCTGTTTATATTTATCTGGTTGAAGCATCACATTCATGGTCCACATGCGATATAAATTATTAATTCTGAACTCGGAGCCTTTTTTTCTCTCTAGTTCCTATGTGAAGCAACCACTTACTTCCAAGCGTATAAGGTTTGCCTTCCAGTATCCTTAGCTCAGTCTGGATTGCCTCAAATTTCTATTCTATTGCCCATTGCAGATTCTCAGTTCCCCGAGTTTTCTGTTTTTCTTGAACATTCGCATCCGCGTCCACGTCCAACAAGAAGCAATCCATTCTGTTGCGTATCCACTTTTTCACACTTTTCCAATACGCACACAAAACAAGCACGCCCGCTTCTCATAGAGAGTTATCGGTATTTCTCTACATGCTTTACGCGCTATGAATGTATGAGTTTGTTTTTTTGGAAGAATTTCAATTATTGAAGTGGAAATATATGCCGAGCGTTTACGCGATAGTCGTGAGCGTAGGCGGTGCAGGGAATGAGCTGGGGACCAAGAGGTGGTACGTAAGGGGCAGTAAATATACGGTACGGTTGGGGGGGGGGGGCAGTAAATCATGTCGACTGAGGGTTTTTGACTCGGCGCAGGCTTCTGCCTTCTTTTCATCCGGGCACGTATCCGTGCGTTTTGGTGGCACGCCAAGGAAACGCGCTGTGGGGGCGATGGCGGTGGTGTCGAGAGGTGTGGAGGGCAACCGAGCTCGGAATGAATGAATGAAGAGCACGCTGCATGGAAATCGTACGCATCTCCCTGCGCCGGACGGCAAGCGGAAGATAATGGAAATCCTAGTGTATCTTTTTGGTATTTTTATTTAAATGCCTCTCGAATAGGTTCATCCTCTCTTTCCTCAAGCAGCTATTTGAACGCGTTACAACAGTATAATCATTTAAATATACAGATTAAATCCAGGTTAGGTTAGGTTAGGTTAGGTTATAATCATTTAAATATACAGATTAAATCAAGGTTTAATGATGTATTAATATATGCCTAAATGTATTTCGTATATCCTAAATAAATATGATCATTACCTAATGGTCAGGTCCATTCTTTTTATTGGAATAACATTGAAAGTTAAAAATATTAAATGCGCGATTAAACAACTTAGCATAAAACAACTCATACAATTCGGTCAAGGCGAGTAGAGTTTAGGAGCCAGACGATATACAGATAACGGAATTTCTGCGATGAGATACGTACTCCAAAGAATAAATTTCAAAAAGTTTCAAATTCAGAGAGCCGTTTACAGCCAGCCATTAAATTCGTTTCATTGCAGTCTTTATCCTGTGCCAGTTAGATAGGTAGAGGTATTATATATCTATAGGTGGCCGTAATTTGTCTTTCAATGAATTAAAATGATTCCAGCCAGTTCGGCGGTTGCGTCCATATTTTCGGCGAGTAATTACATAGTTGACGTTTCTAACGAGGCGGTAACGAGCGCCCTACGCCGCCCCAACGTTGGTGTGCTACCGTCAGATCCTGATTTATTCTCTAGTTTTCAATGGGTCTTCTACAACCGCTCGGCAGCCGCTTCCATTGAAAACAGTTTCAATAGCTGTGTGCTCTCGCCACGGACCACTTTTCACCTGCCCGAGGTGAGTAAGGCAGTAGCATTTAGAGCCACCGACAGTATGTCCCACAGGTATCTCAATCTATCTCATATATTTTAGAACATGTCTATTAATTGCCGCCATTTACGAATACATAAATAGTACGAGTCTGAGTTTGCAAAAGTACTCGAAACTTATTTAATTGGACGACAAACTTAGTGCAATGTAATATCGTTAAATTTTTCTACTAATAAAAAGGGTTAAAGTAGTTTCACTTCCTAACTGAAACGTAGATTGTGGCTCGTTGAACCCTGTTCAAACTTGCAAAGATTCTGAAACCGTTACGTTTCAGAATGATGGAGAATACTCGACATCTTGGAAAGTTTGAAACTTGTAAATGCGTATATATGAACGCACACATTTGAACGTGGAAGTAACTAGCCTCCGTTGTTAAAGTTGTTGTTGATGATGATAAAGTAGCCGGTTGGTTGGGATGGCTGTGGGGTCGTTAGTTAACGGACGCGTTGATGTGGTGGACGGCCGCAAACTGCACTTCCAACCGCAACCTTAGCCAACCGCCTGTAGTAACAACCACTGCAAACTTTTATAAACTAAAATGGAGATTACTTTAAAACTTATATTAAAATACAGATTTATTAACCAATTTCGGAGTTAATTGCTAGATAAATAGTTAGCAAGTGGAAGAATAAGACCAATGAAATAATTCTTAGTGCTGCTTACTGAGGCGGATCTAGAATTTTTTGAAGTGATTGATAACTTTGTGCGGGTTTGATGTAGCTTACAATTGATGATTGGAGTAGATAGAATAAGAAACGTATGAAACCTAGAACAGGTAAATATAATGCTTATAAATCGCTAGAACTTCTTATTGGAGGGTCAATGTAATGTAATCAATGTAAGTAGTCATATTAGAGACTAATAGTATGGATAAGGAGAAGAATTCATTTTTGGAGTACATCCGCCGGGATTCGATCACAGGACCTTGTGGTAACCACTTTGGACATTTGGCTGAACAAGACCTTAAAGTACCTAAAATGATATCTACAGGGAAATTGATTATGTAAATTCTAGAAAATAGAAACCTTTAGTCTTTAAAAAAAAAGCATCTGTAAAATAACATAGGTCTTTCAAACATTTTACCTCTGCAATTTGATAACATGTTTAATGCGTTTAAGATTAGTTTATGCTAGTTAAACTTTGAGGATGCCCGTGTTTAAGTTGATAATATGTGCGGGTAATAAATATGAAAAGATTTGCGGGATCATGGAGACGTCTCGCTATGGTTGCGACTTGTAACCACTTTAATGACCACTATAAATTCCCTCTGAAAAATGCATGTCCGGTGGGAGACTCGTCGAGCCCATTGGTGTGAGAACTAGCGACCAAAGAAGAGCAGAATTCCCACTGATGTAAAAATATATAAATTCGTTTGCGCAGAAAATCTTGATTCGGCCGCAGGACGCATATTATATTTCCGCATGGACTGGGTAACGCTTTTTCTACATTACTGGCCCACCCACCAATTCCCCAACCTCCGCAACCCGTGGTAAACCAAACTACAGAAACCCTTTTCCAGCGGACATGCAGTTTGTATTCGCATGTTTCATTAAAATGCTATTTAAATTCCGGCCACGCATAATTTGATACAACTTTAAACCAACGCCCAAAAATAAGCTAAAAATCTCGTGCCGGGTTCTAAATCTTGCCACATCTCCCCTGAGTTACAACCATGATGGTTGCTGCACATTGTAAGATAGTAAATAACCCTTTGAAAACCGGTTGCGAACATGACCTCGCCGAGCGTTCGTCGGTTGTTTATTTGAAAGGTTGTACGTTGACAGTTGCCGCCCGCCATTGCGAACACCCACATCCTCATCCCCTGCTCCAGACACAGCTCTGTAAGTTATTTCCCGGCAGGGGAAAAAGTTGAAAAGTTCACGAACAATATAAGCTTTCTGCTTGTTTCCTTGTTGATGTAGAGGTCAGTACGTGATTTATAGTCTTTGCAGGTGTTACTTTAAAACAGTCTTCCCCCGAACAAAAATAATAATTAAACATAAAGCATTTTTTTACATACAATCTATCAAATTATATCGAGTATTTCTCCAAACACATAAATCGAAAGAAAACATAATTTGATAGCATTCGTCGATACGTCTAAAGAACGTCGTAAATTTGTAATAAACATGATCGCGGCAATTTATTGTTATTTTATATAGACGAATTGCACCCGGTTCTATTGTTGAACATTGCCGACGATATATATTGATTCAATTTTATGTGATTGCCATTTATTTCGCCCCCTTTTTATTCGACACGTCAACATATAATGATATTTTCTGTGATTGAGTTACAGAGACGCTTCTAAAAATGTTACCAGTGGCGTTTATCTGAAGGGTTTCAGCTCATGGTATCAGAATGTAAAGGAATCAGTAACTTAAAGGAATGAAAATGCATATTATTTGATGCCGATGAAAAAGTCGATAGTAACCAATAAAAATTTATTCAAACCAGAGCCCGATGACGATTCGTAGTAAATGTTGGATGTTTACCTGGAACAGATACAAGAACCCTTCATTAGTAACTTGTTTGAGCTATTCGTACATCAATTCTGTACGCAGATAAATCGAAAGCGATTGGTAATTGAACGTCAATTTGTTTGATTTCGACATGTTTCAAGGCTTGTGTTCTCGGAAGCCCTAACTAATTTTGGGAGGAAATCAATAGTGCGTAAAGTGTGTAATTACAGAGAGTCAAATAATTGCAAACATGGATATATTCCTGACAGTTACAGAGAAAAATGATACGGAAACCGGAGTATGAAAATATGATGGAGCTCATTCCGTGAATTTTCTGAGGATCAAATGAACATATTTCATGTAAGAAGAAGCGATGTGGATAACTCTGTCCAGCATGCTTTTGTTGCATCACTGACTCTGATAGGATTTTTCGCACTGATTCAGAGTATGGACTTATAATACTAGTTGAGTGTAATACTGGTATAATACTAGTTGAAAGAAACATTTCCAGATTAAGCATCAACCGAAAAAAGCTTAAACTTACGTTAAAAAGTAAAAGCAGTTTTCAAGCTAAAAAATCTACAACTAAAAACATCCTACAACTCTTAAATCCGACAACTGTCAAACTTAATTAACTTAATATTCCAGTACCTTCCTGCATTTAAAATAAACTTCTAGAAGTACTAGTAATAAAATAAGTTATAAAGTTTTAAACTAAACTTCTAGACCTAGTATAACGATATGATACGACACATAACCCCATAATATCTTCGTTTAGTCTGTAGTTAGTCTAGCCTCGATGCGCTAACGCTCGGCTGGTCAAGAACAATGTACTCGCATGCGCTATACCCGCAACCTGAGGATTACGACAGGAGATAGTAGTTGAGCTGAAGCAAGGACAACGTCTTCCGTTTTGCAAACTGCAGACTGTAGGCAGTCGTGACACGAGATACATCATTTCGACTGCATTGTTCTCGCGCAACGAGCTTGTCATAACCGTGCTTCCACATCCCACATCCCGGTCGGCATCACCCACTCCCATTCGCTTCAAGTCAACCCAAACCCTCCAGCAAGATCTAACCTCAAACGGCCTGCTTCGCCAGCTCAGACGCAAACAAACGCCAATAACTGGAACTTTGGGCAAGGTTACTGGCGTTACTGGTTACTTTTGCGAACATAACCTATCATGTCCTGGGAAATCTAGCTGCCCATAGAGCATAGCTGCAGACCGGCAGCGTATTGTTGGGTTAAAATAATTACAGATTACAATCTTGGTGAGCACTGGTGGCCTGGCCTCCTGCGACCGGTTGCATGCGGCCAGCATGTACGAAATCCAAAAGCTCGCCGAAACAGGCATTGTTCTGTCCAGCCCTACGCAGATAATGCCCACACTACTAACCTACAACTATAACAAGACGGTTGTTGCCAAAGTCACTTGTAGTATAGTTCGACCCCTGGGTGGACGTGCACTTTATGTGTGATGCCACTCGAAGTGGTGGACTTTGTTATGGTTTTGAGTTGGCTTGCTTCAGAACTAGCAGAGCGAAATTGTTACATTTCATAATACCCTAGTCGCAAAAAGCTGATGAGCCACTGGAGCCAACCACTACATGCAGTTAGAGACAAGTCGAATATTTTATAAGTTGTTATAGGTTTTGTGATTATTATTTAACCTTCTACGATCAATTCCAGTAACAACTCTTTGAGATTTTTTTTTTAAATTTAGGCATAATTCCTCGTCTTTATAGAACAATCTCATAGAAATCCAGAATTTAAAATAGGTGCAACTGATGTAGTTTTTCTTGGACAATATTTCTTTGAAGTGTAAATTAAATTCAGACATAAATCAAGAAAAAGTATTATTAAGAAAAACTTGCATGATAAATATAAATTTGTAAATTTCATGCTCTATAATAACGCATTTTTTTTCATGTTTAAGGAAGTATTTAACATAACTCGACGTAATCTAAACAACTCCTAATATTGACGTTTCACGAACAGATTGCAGGCACGACATTTTGAAAAGTCAACCCATTTTGGTTTGTTTCCCCCCAGTTATACAACCTTCTCTCTGAAATATATAAATATTTTGTACAATTTTATGTTCCTACAAAATACACTCACATTTTTACATGCCGTTGTTCACCCAAGTAGAAGCAAAACACGCAAAATATCATTTCAATTCCTGTTTCCCCAATCCTCACGTAAAGCCGGTTTAAGTATGGTCATTAACGTTATGCGTTTGCGTGTAATGCATGCCTACATGAGTGATTAACTCAACGATTTGTAGAAGTAATATTAAAATAATGAAAATTGTGTGAAATACGATGCGTTTGCCTATTAAATCAAAAAAGATGTATGTGTTTTCGTTTTTGTTTGTACTTGAGCGCAAACCGAGATCCGAACTAAAATATGTTTGGGATGCATTGTAAATTTTCAATTTCACATGTTGGCGCACACGAAGATTCGAACACATTTTCGGCGGCATTGCGAGTGATGGTGAAGGCGCCGGGCCCCACCAGGAATGGATTTATATCCAAGAATATGTCGGCCCGGGTGCTGATATAATAACCGCCGCCACTCCCACGTATGCGTGTACTGCGTGTATGCGCGAATTGTCGACTCGACGTTTTTGTCATTTTGCCCGCCACCGCCGCCGCCACCGAAAAATGTAAAACACATACGCGCTGGCAGTTTTCGCGAACATTTTTGGCAGGCTGTTGGAGGCGCAAACCGAATTTTTTTCATATGAAAATGTTGCATATGTTGTTGACATGGTGTGGTTATTATTTTTTCGTTTGCGTGTCCCGCATGGTTGTCTCTCTTGTGGATGTCGGAAAAATTGTCATGCGGAAAATTTACTGAAGATGTTATTACTTAATACTTTTTGCCAAACAAAAATTTTCAACTTTCGACATTAAAAATGTAATTTCTAAAGATATAAAATTCCTGAATGGTTTCAATATTGTTTGTAAAATTTTCCCATGTTGAGTATATTAAAATTTAATTCCAATAAAATAGACGAGATAATTTTTTTGCTCATCATCATTTTCGATGGAATACCCAAATCAAAACAATTCAATTGTAAAATGTAAAATATATTACAAAGAAATAATTACCAATATAAATGAGTAATTTACATAACCTAGAGCAAGTACAAGTATAATTCGTTTAATAAAACGTAATACAGTATTTTATAATCACAGTTAAAATAATCTCTGTAAATAAAAAGTACCTGAGGCATTGTGCTACTTTTATTACAATCTAGCGCGATATTAAAACTTTTTAATAAAGCTCCCGTTGCAAACTCGCCCCACGAATGTTACTATTAATGTTTCGTATTTATCTGTATGCTGGAAAATGTTGCGTAATTTTTAATTTTAAAATATCCATAGATGTATGCAATGCAACCATCTAAATATATCATGTTTCATTGCGTTATTTAATGTATGTTTTCAATAAATTTAATTAGTCCACAACCAGACACCTGTACAAATAACCTTTAATTAAATTCAATCAAATAATATGAAATCAGTTCGGTAGAAAATTCCAATTAACGGACAAATATGTTAGCGGCAATAAATGGCGATGAGGAAAATGTGCGTGTGTGAGTGTGCGAAATCTCAAATAAATTCAGGCACAAATTTCCCAGAGTACGTGTGTAGTCTGGGAAAGGCATAAAACACATTCAACACAAATTCATCGCGAAATTTATGCCTTTCATTATTATTACGTGTCTGTTTGGATTTTGCGTTCTCCAGTGCCGTTTTCTCGTGATGGTTGCGCTCATTTTCACGTGATTATATATGTAATATTTTCGCTTGATACTATGTGCATTCAACATTTCAGCTCTATTCGGTTGTGTTGCAAGGAGTTAATGCCGTCCGGAATGCGGGAAATTCCATTGAAATGAAAGCACCGGAAGAAGGCGAGGAATGCAAAACGGGAATAACTGCAATGCTTGCAATTTCAAAACGCGGTGAAAATCTTTACAGGATTTATATATTTGCGTGAATAAATCATCGAAATGAAAAATAGACAATACCCTGGACCGGCACTGAATATCCGTGCGGATACTGATTAAGCTGCTCTTCATAATTGAATTATTTAATTAAGCCCTCTGTCAGAGTTACTCGCACGTCTGAAGTACGTGTATTTGTCAATATGTTTCCGCTCATCTGTCTCTTCCCGCTCTCCATATTGAATCCATGTTCAGGTATATACAGTGTGTATTCAAAGCTATTTCCGTATGTCTGTAATTGGATTGGTACTAGAGGACTGTCGAGGAGTTATGTACTGGTCCATTTCCGGCAGGTCTAACCCAACACTTCATCTTGTCAACCAATGCAATTTACCTGGGTACCGATTCTACATGTGGAGTGCTGGTTACCTGGTTAGCTGGGTAAAAATACTAACTAATTGCATCAATTTGGAGTTGCAAAATACGGTAGGTAGCCCCATATCCGATTAGAGCACACTGTGGATTACTGCAAATGACTACAGTTTATATGCCTCCTCAAAATTGCTTAGAATCGGTTTTCGAGTGTTTCGCAACTGTTTAGAGGCTTTTGAAGATCCTTACGGAGTATCGATGTGAATTAATTACTCTATCCGCAGGCAAGATATGTCCTATATAAGCAAGGTCCTGCTTGCTTGGGAATCTAAACCGTACCTGCACGTTTCGCATGTGAGAGCACTTTAGAAGTAAATTAATGCATTGGCAAGCTTCATGGAATTAATATTTGCTGCTGCTTTAAGGCAAATTCCAACTGGTTCCAATTTAGCTCAATTTTCCTTGTGTAATTTATTATGTTATATTTGTAAATGTTTAAATTGCTACTAATACCTATGCTACCTATAATTTAGGTTAATCACTTGGGTAGTTATTTAGAAAATAAATATTTGATTAATGAAATTATGTTCTTCTAAATTTCGCTTAAATTTCTTAATTGTTTCTTTAATTAGTGAATTGTGGAATTTATTCCTATATTCTCAAGTTGAAACAATACATTAAAAACTTGAAAAATAGAAATTAAAATAGGATGGTGTGAATACGATCCAAATTTAGGGTCACCATCAGAACCCTACATTTGGATCGTATTCATCGGTTTACTCTTCAAGTCGAGCATATAAAAGTTTTTCTTCAAAAACAATCTAAATAAATGTGTAAATCTTTATGTTCATGAAAATATAATGTATGTTATTTATATTCTGGTTTATGCAGAGCTCGATTTTTGGAGCACGCACTTTATTATTAGTTCAACAAGAAGAGGGTGCAAAAAAACGGCACGCGAACACATCATAGCTCTCAATTTTTCTCCATGCTCAATATGTTCGCTGGGGAGCGAGAAATTTATAAAAATTTCCAACAACGAAAGTAAAGGGACGCACACATATGAATATTTTTATGCGCGCACATGCCATGCGGACCGAGAACAAACGTTCTTGCGCCAAAGCGGAAAGCGAACGCACACGCGAGCTGAAAGTCAATTCAATGCCCGCCGTCGTCAACCCCACGGGCCCATATTCCTTCAGCGTATTTCCACCAAATTCCACTTACGCACATGATAGTCACATGCGACAGAGGCAATACCAACAAGGGAAAAGTATTCAAAAATATAAAAATTCGCAATATCTTCGAATATTATAGATTTTTATCAGCGAAATAGAAAAGATATAACCGGAACGTGCAATTGTGCAAATGCGGGGACAATTTGTCCTTGTTCTCGAGTTTTGCCAGATACGGTCCTGCCTTCCACGAGCGCAAACAAGCTAGGAAACGTACGAAGGGACACGAACACAACCCTCATATAAATGTTTTCAATGAGGTTTTCCTCCACTTTGCCAGGGTGCTAGACTACCGGCTGGCTGATCCCAGGCCCCCTGGCAAAAGTGGCCCCATCCTGCCGCCCTCTCAAATCACCCGCCTCTGTGCAATCCTCGATCGACCACACTTGTGAATGTCCCGATGCTCCCGAAACCAACAACCTGGTTGAGCGGTGGCGGTGGGGGGTAGCTAAGCGGAATATAGGTGAACGGAGAGCCATAAAGTTGAAGTTTAAGCACACACGCACGCAAACCCCATCCGCCAGCATCCGACCGCCGTCGAAAGCCACCCCTTTCGAAACATCCAGCCAGGTCGAGGCAGCGTCAAGAGGACCACGCCGCCAAGTGAATAAACTTGGATTCCGCCCAGCATTTCCAATTCCAATTTTCACTTTCGGCGAATAAACACAATTTCGTCTTGAGTATGGTGGAGGCGTTGGTGGTGGCGTCGGTAGGATCTGCGGCGTTGGGGAGACGAAGCATTTAATATTTCCTCGGCGTCACTTACATGAATTATTTACTTTTAACTTTAATGATATACAGTGTAAAAATAGTTTTACTGATGCAGGGGTTTGTGAAATTACATTAAAATATACATATTAGTTTCGTTGTTTTGTTTCTACAGTTATAAATATTTGTCGTCTAAATATCATTTGATAGAAGAAATCAGTGTTAATTACATTTTCTCTTTCACCCGAGAGAATTGGAAACTCCCAGTTGAAAGAGCAGGCAAACAAAAAAAAAACACTTGTGTGAACTACTTTCAACTCTGCCACTGCCAATAAATAAATATTAAATGCTTTCGGCCCCGGTGCCAGTCACTTCTTCAATTTTCATGTGGTTGTTTTCATTTGCCCAAATTGCTAATAGAAACGCAACACTCCGAAGTTGAGTGTTGTATGTTTTACCATATAAATGGCTTGATTTTAACCTATACAGGCTGAAGCAGTTTGTTACAACTATATAATTGAATTCTATTTTATGGCATTGAGTTAAAGTTGAGAGAATTCCATCACGGGTTCACTAGTCATATATCAACGCTTCATATTTGTATGTATATAAGGATGTTAGAAAAAGAATTCATTTCATTGTGATTTCATTCTACATATTGAAAAAAATCTTACAATTATTTTGAAAGGGTCTAGGGCTGTTCATCGTCGTTCATATCAATGTCGGGTATATCTCCGCGGGCAGACCATCGTGGTTACTCATCATTGTCGCAAAATTTCATCGGGATGGCGTAACGTCGCCAGAACTATAAAACATGAACGCTTGCTTTAATTATTATAAATAAAATAGCAGTATTAATGTTATGTATTAATATTAATCTGGTAGCTAATGTAATAATCATTAATACTGCAAATTTTTATAATAATTAAAGAAACCGTTTATGTTTTATAATGCTGACGATGAAGTGCCCTCACGATGGTTAGCCCGACGTAGAAGTGAACACGCGATGTTCAGCCCGCGGAGAAGTGCCCGTAGTTGATTTGAAGCACGCTGACCGATCCGCCTACGAGTTTGAAAGTTTGAAGAGAATAAAATCATATTTTCTGCATTGGGCATTTTACAGTTTTAGAAATAAATTGAATTGAATTATTGATGTTTTAATGAAATTTGTTTTACAAGGTAGTAAAAATCAAATTTTCACTGGACACGCTTTTATGCAAAACCAATTAACCGTATATATTGGAAGAGGTTCGTGTTTTGTGCAAGTGAACTTTGTACCTTTTTCCAATTAAAATAATAATTAAATTTTGTTAAAATGTTTTAATGAAATTGCAACAAAAACCAAAAAACGAGCGCACTGTAGTAGCAATCTCATTCAGGATGTCAAACGCCAACATACTCCTATTGCATTTTAATTAATCAATCATCAAGTTGAAATGTGAACATTGACGAACATTCGTTCATTCTTCGAAAAAAAAACGGCGAATAAAAGTTCCTTGCATGTGGATGTTTGCCAATAGTTGGCGCTACTCGTTTTCGAAGCGTAAAGTACGACACGTCAAAAAGCGCAATATTTATCTGCATTTTTCGACACATCACAAAGCGCTTCCCGCCGGCGCATGAACAATGTAATTGAAACGGGTGACACCATCGGCTCGCATGACTGGCGGTAGCCCACATTGCGAAACTGCAACGTGCGTGTGATTGTGTGCTGCATTCGAAAATGCAATTGGACTAGATTACCCTCACAGGCATGTGCTTCGTTTGCATATTTTTGGGAGTTGGTGAGAACCTTTTCATCGATGGATTTCCAGTTCGATTTTTCAGCCTAGGCGTTGGATAATTTTTCTTTTATGACGATATATGTGAGAGCTAAACTGATAAAAGTTAATATTGTCAAAAGGTATGAAGAAGATTGATTTTTGATGCAATAAAATTTTTTTAATTCACATATTATTGCAATCATGCAAATAATTGTTTTGTAAACCACTGAACCAAAGATGGCGCTGGATGTCTGTTATCTCCTACCGCCAATTCAGTCTGCGGTTGCCAAAAGGCAAAGAGCGTATCAATTAGTTCTACAATTTGGGAAATTTTAAACACCAATCGTTTGTTCTTAACATAAAGATAAACAAACGTTACTTTATTTTGAATTTCTCACAAACAATTCTCATGTTTCACTATATTCATTTAAAACTACAGATACTGCTGTTATGTTTTATTCGGAAATATTCACATGTCTCTCAAATAATTAGTATATATTTAAACATATTAAACGTAATTACATTTACATCGTAACTGTCAGAGATGTGCATTCTAACATAACTCACACTCTTTCTTTTTAATATAATATTTTACTCTTCATGTTTACTTAACAAACTACACAATTTATTTTCAAAACCATCGTGGTAAATATTAATAAATAAAGTGATGACAACATTTATTTAATATATTTCATATTTATGCGATAAAAATGAGGCGCTGAGCTGATCTGTTTACACTGATATCGAAAATGGTATTATGTGGGAGTAAAAAATATATTTTTCGTATCAATATTTAAGTTACACATTTAGTATGACACGAATATAAAAAATGCCGGTCTACGTTCTCCGGGAAAGACCATTGTTGCGTCTCCGATCGTCAATGTTCCACGCGCGTCTTTCGCCAAGAACTGGATAGTCGAAAAAAGGAGCGAAGAATATAAATCCGATTTGAATAAATCCTAAATATAAACTTTAGAATGCGATTTGACAATACAATAGGCTCGAAGGCGCAGGAAGAAAGAAAAAGGAACTGGGCAAAGCTTCCGACGGCGCTATAGCATTACTTTCGAGCCGCAGAAAAGATCGATTTACTTTCTGCATTTCTGGATTTACATCAACATCGGTCAATCTAAACCCAGCTGTCACTTTCCTGTTTTTCATCAATAACACGATAAACAAAGCATTGCAGAAGTTATTAGAGAATTCAAGCTTATTGAAAAGCACTTTAGCAGGAAAACAAACCGTTATAAATATATTTAAAATGTGTATAAACGAAATATTGGATTTCTAAATTGTGGTTACCGTCACTCTTCTTTAAATTAGGCGATGATTTTCTTTCCTTTTGTAAAAATATTTCGCCAGTCAAAATAATATTAATTATTGATAATATTAAATTAGCCTTGCCTTTATAACCTCTTGGAGAACTAGAATTAAAATAGTATTGAAATGTATCTCACTTTTAACCGCTATATCCCACCCAAGAATATCTAGAAATACATTAACTAGTTGAAATAAGTTTGATATAGTTTTATGAGGACGGAAGCTGTTTACTCGTGATATGAGTCGCACATATTTTATTATAAAATCTGTGCGGCTGGAACTTTTATTCGCATTCATTTATGAGGAATGGGGAGAAACCAGCATTATTAATTCAATGATCATCCTTCTATTAGTTTGTTTATTTTAAATTTAATAGCATATATAAACCAAATTACACATCTTTATGACTTTTAAACAGTTTAAAAGATTATAAACATAAAACCATGTTTTTCTAACATCCGATAGTGAACTACGTCGATCATAATATATGATTATCATTAAAATGTATCAAATTTGCCTTATGTTTAATAACCGTGTTTATTAAACACGTGAATTTACCTGATAGTTGATATTGTTACCTTCACAAATCAATATCAACTGAATTCTGAACGTCCATAGATAATTCACCATTTCGGCCATTTTGACATTGACAATGAACTAATAATTAGTAGTCTACACATAATGGAAATAATCAAGAAATATATTTATTCAAATCTGCAAACCAAAGTATATAGGTTGTTTCATAAACGGAAACATATTTTCTGAATGAGATTAAAAAATCATACTATTCTATACTATAACATTCAATCTATATGACATTTCTAATAATATAATAACAATTTTAACATGGAAATCAAAATATTTGATGTTTACTACCCGTTGGAACAATAATGGCTTTTGGACTTTCAGAAGTGCAACCACAAGACACCAGAACCGGGGATGAGGATAAGAGTTGCACCAAGTGCAATAACTCTCAACTTTCCGTATAACTTATCCCGCAAAACGGGACAGTGTGCAACCCTTCTGCGGGCCGGTGTCTGACTGCTACTTATCGCCCAATGCAAACCCAGACAAATTTATTTGATTTATTATCGTGTATAACAGCAGCGAGCTTGTTACTGCTCACTTCCATTCGGAGATCCTAGATATAAGTTAAGGCAGGAAGAATTCTTAATTAATCTTTCGAGCTTTTGCATTGTTTATAGTATTGTGAGATTATTGTTAGTAATAATTATTATAAATAAATAATAATAATAACTAAGGACATATCAGTACTGAATATATTTAGTTCATTTTCATGAATAATTTAACAGTTTTGGAATCCGCCCAAATGTTAATCATGATCATTCAAGGGTTTGTAGTTTTCCACGAAGCAATTTGATTGTAGTTTCGGCTGTAACCTTCCGAAATATGACTACCAAGACCCGAGTAAATGCCACTCAATTGAATATCAAATTGACATTCATGAAGTCGTCTTACCCAAATTATCCCTCTGCAGTCAGGTTTCTAAGCTGTCGGTTCATGTGACCAAGACTTTGAATCAAATTCAAATGGAAATGTTTTTAATTCCCGATCTTTAATTAAGAAATCCATTTTGCGCGTTTGTTGTAGAACAAAACGTGGGTAAACATTTTCTTTATCCCACTCCATGAAAGTCGCGAAAGCAAGGGGAGTAAGGTTAAGTGGAATGGGGAAAATTTATGCGGGTCTTGGAAAGACTCATCGCGGAAGCAAATAATTCCATCCATTCTTCGCATTTTTCGCCTGTTCAAGCTGTTAATACCTGTTTCTCGCGGGGTAAAAATCCACATTCAAGGGAGGTTGAAAAGCATTAGGACTTGTTGGGTGCGTTGGTGCGAAAGTTGTTTGGGTTTGTTCAATTTGCGCGAAGCGGGAAAGTGTGGTTGTGGCGGCAGCGTGAAAGAAGTAAAGATCTTGCATTTCTCCAGAAAATGTGGGTAGATGATGGTTGGTGCGGCTTGCAAACGCACAAGTGTCCATTGAAAGAGTGTAGAAGAAAACAAAGTGCTCCTTTAAAATTTTCTACAAACAAGAAAAAGTTCCGTAGAAGGAGTAGAAAGTTTTTTTATTTTTTTGTAAACCTTCTCAGGTTTCTTCACTTTTTGTAATTATAACTTCCCTTAGTTATTTATTTTGAAGCTTTTTTTCGATTAAGATATTCAGTTTGTCGTGAATGTTAGGCGATGAAATATATTTTCAAAAGAGTTCTCTTTGCTTGGAATCTGACGCATTTATTTTTTATTTGTCCCACTTGAAATAACAAGGCGTATAGCCTTGCGTGTTCGACCGAGTTTCCCGAGGTTTGGTCTTAACATTTCGGCAGCGTGTTTTTTCGTGCACGTTTGGGAAATATACGCGTGAGTGAGCTGAGTATTGTGAAGAAATATATCGGCTGTGGGACAGGGGAGATGGTTTTAGCTACCCACTAGAAACCCATCAGTCGAATAATTCAATAGATTGAAACAGGTAATTTTTTACTGATTTCAGAAGCAGTCATTCGCACATATACTATATAGGGTACAAAGTTGTAAGAATTCAACATAAACATGGTTGTTATAACAATATAAATTATTTCCATTTTAAATGTTTAAATTTAAATAATCCCTTGATTGGTTTTAGATAAAGTGTTTTTAAGCCGCATCGCGTGATTTCACAAAGCGAATCTCTTATGAGTTGATTGCAACAGGAGCATATACGATACGGCACGATTCTCACTTGTGTATTCTGCGTTGGGCAAATGCAGTAGAACACGACTATCACTCGTGCTTATCACACTTAGTTAACACTTTTTAGCATGGTTATAGACCGAAGGTTTAATTAAAAACCTAGGTAAAGATAGGAGGATGAGATCTGTCTGGATCAGAGGTTACCAAACTAGGAGGCGCGCCTCCCTAGGGAGCCCTCAGATTACTGAATATGTATATTATGATATTACATTATCATGAAAACAGAATTTAAACATGGAGAGTCGCCAGAAAAGTATATAAATGGGAGTTACAGAAAGTTTGGGAACTGCTGGTCTAAATGTACAAGAAATACTGCATCACACGAATTGGCGAAGAGATACGGGAGTCTGAGAGGGATAGGGGCTGAAATCGACAGAGACCAAGGCTTGTTAGTGGGCGGTAGAGCTTTTTTTTGTTTGATTTTACCGAGCATCGACTGCTATGGTCATTAGCTCTATTCAATTCTTTTTTTTTTGTAATTAGTCATATTACAGGCTAACACTATTGATAAGAAGAAGAATTCACTTTAAAATGCATCCCCACCGAGAATCGAGAATCGCCAGTGCTATTATTATATATGTGACCTTTATTGGCATTAACCTCGATACTTTTACAACACTTTACAGCCAATAATAAATTAAACATAAATACATAATAATAAATGCAAACAAAAACATCCATAACTATAAAAAAATAAATTTACCTTAATTACTACA
>WSZQ02056683.1:0-21112 GCA_019419845.2 Weissflogia rhopalogaster
TTTCATGTTTCACATTGTTCGAATATAAAATTAACACCTAGACAGTTACTATAATCTACCGATTGTTAATGGCCGATTAACGATCAGTAGCATAAAGCTCCAGCAAAAAAAAGTAATATTTGCTCGGGTCTCGTAGAATGCGTTTTCTATGTGATTCTCTGCAATCTGAACGATCGGAACGAAAGAGAATCATATAGAAAAGACCAAAGTGACTTAAGTCGCACTCGTGGATAGTGCTCGTTAAATAGGAGAGGCCCGTACACCGGACGGTTGCTTGCGCCTTCCGTTTTGCCTCCGCTTCCAACTTCCGCGCGTGCTATTCGGGCCGCCGTGGCGTGCGAACGAACTGCCAGGACCGGGCCGCACCTTGTGTCTACTTTGCGAAGTGGCTTAAGCCTCCTAGCAGCCAGCGGCTCTGCGCCTGCCTACACCTACATCAACGCTGCTTCTGCAGCGAACCGTCCCGCTGAAGACTACATCAACACGTGTAAGTCATCACGGGCGAACATTACTTATCTCTACTCGGTGTACTGGTTTTCTCACTTAAGTAGCGGCCTGACTTAAGCCACTACATGCTGATGGATTTTGTATGCGTTGAGTCTATCTATAAACGTGTGTGAATATGTGTGGCTCCGTATGTGTATGTGTGTTTATCGCTGTTTATGTATATGAATGTGTATGTATATGTATGAAGGTGCATATGTGTGTGTGTGTGTGTGTGTGTGTGTGTGTCTGTCTCACTGTGAGTGTGTACGTTTACGGTCGTAGATGTAGACATATTACTTCATTGCTACCTGGACTACCTCGGCTACCAGCCTGCCAACTGCCTACCGTATGAACAATCAGCCATATTTGTTACTTAAGTGCGTTCTGAATTTCTATATTACTTACGGTACATATCGCCATATCACTCTATTACGCTTGCTTGATGTTTCAATCGCGAATGGCATTTTTAACGCAAAGTTTATCGCTGGAAATATGGTTTATTAAACACCTAGGCTGTTAATGACCATTAGCGGTTAGTAATCGTTAAGTATTATTATTCAGTTTTTCCATCGCCCTAAACAAGATTGCCGCAAACAATGCGTAGAAATCAATCACATGTTGAAAAAGACGAATTGTTAAACATATGTTCATTAAACGTCTGGACTGTTAATGTTCATTATTGGTTAGTAATCGTTAATAGTGTTTGTGTAAATTGAACATTTTCTTTTGGATTAATGATTATTAATTGTCAGAAATCGTTAATAGCCTACGTCAAACCATTTATACTTCACACAAGATTATATCACACAATCACTCACGTATACAAAAATGCATAATAAACATATTAATGCTCAGAAACCATTAATGATGCCCATTAACGATGACCATGCAAAAACATACGAATTGTCAATCTATACGTACCTAATCGCCTTTGCAGGTTATGATTATCGTCGATGAAATAACTCGGTGATGAAAACTTGCTCTGCGGCGTGCAAGAAAAGCGTAATTTGCATACAATATGAACAAAATCGTTTTTGGGTTCGACTTCTTCTTCTTCTTCGACTTAAGTTAAATCAGGAGAGACTTGCTTGCGCTACAATTTCCGATTTCGTATTCAAATTTCGAATTCATATGAAATGAAATATGTAAACGACGAAACAGTTTGTTGTGAATGTGTACGAGTGCGCGCGCCTAGTCTAACCTAACCTCAGTGTTGCGTGTGCGGTGCGGTGCGCATGCGCGAACAATGCGCATGTTGGCGGGTGTCCGCGTCGCTCGATTTGAAATCGAAAATCGAGAATCTCGCTAGAGCGAGAGAAAGACGGAGATGCACTTTTTTTTCTTCAATTTATTGGCGAAACAATAGATTGAATTTGAATTAAAACATTCAGCGTTCAAAAGATTCTATACGCGATTTGAATTACATTTATTCGATTCGAGCCTTCCGATTCAAGTTTGATTTACTTGTTAGAATTAATTCAGAACGTTAAGTCATGTTCAACTTTAGATTTGCGTTCGCACAAACTTTGTCTGCATGTTTAATAATTCATTGCTTTAGTTTGCAAGTTTATGTAAAGATGGTATCCATACTTTAAGGCATGTCCATGGTTAATATCGATGATTAACGATTTCTATCCGATTAAATACCTAGACTGTTAATGATCAGTATTAACAGTCGAGGTGTTTTTTAAATTGTCTTTAAGTATTCATATTTTTAAGTATGAGAGATTGATTTTTCCATATTATGAGTGGTGATCTTGTAATAAAGATAGAAAGTGTTTTATGGGCACTATTGATGCTTACTAGCCTTTAATCTTCATTAACGGCCTAGGTGTTTAATAAACATAAGTGTCATTATTCATATATTGAATATGAGATGTGTGAGATGATTTTTTTATCGATGGAATATATTTAATATTCTCATACACTATTAACGATTACTAACCTTTAATGGTCATTAACAGCCTAGGCGTTTAATGAACGAAAAAAGACATGTTCAACCCCTAAAATCGCTACAACAAACTAGCCTACACTTTTAATAACATTTTAATAAAATTTTAAACACATTCTCATGATTTATAGCCCATGAAAACTAACCTAAAAACCTAAAACCCAAAAAGGTGTTTTTTAAGTTGTGTTTAAGCATTCATATTTTCCAGTATGAGAGATTGATTTTTCCATATTACCAGAGACGATCTTGAAATACCAATAGAAAATGTTTTATGGTCACTATTAATGGTTACTAACCTTTAATGTTCGTTAACGGCCTAGGTGTTTTTATCGATATAATATAATGAATATACTCATACACTATTAACGATTACTAACCTTTAACGGTCATTAACAGCCTAGGCGTTTAATAAACAAAAAAAAGTCATGTTAAACCCCTAAAATCTCTGAAGCAAACTAGTCTACACCTTTAATACCATGTTAATAAAATTTTAAATACTCTCTCATGATTTATGTCCTATGAAAATCAACCTAAAAACCTAAAACCCAAAAGGGTTGAAAACAAGCATACATGAACGATTACAAATCGCATATCATCGATGGCTGATATGGCATTAAATCACGAAACGATCATTTGGCTTCGCAGATACACAGCAAATTTGCATATTATCGCCATTCATAGACACGATTCATTGGCACTATTGACATTTTGACAGTCGACAGCCGCCGACAGTTGTACTGGGTAATATAATACATCGTCGGAAAGTAACCTCAAAAACTTTCACGCTATGTTAAGTGGAGGGTGAAGGGGTAATGCGAACACGTTTGGAAAAAAATTACAATATTTAACTAGTCGATGATATGCAAATCAATATTTCGAATCGCCATTGAACGGTTATTGATATTTAAATCTAACCTCAAGAAAATAACGCGTGTCATTTTTCAATAACGCCGAGTATAAAATATGGCAATTTGCATACGGGTCGACAAAAAAAAACGAGGAGAGCATAAAAGAGGCTGCTCGCAAAGAGAGAATAGGGGATGAATGCTAATTTGCATATTTCGAGGTTATAGCCACCCCTTGACTGGCGTAACCCTAAACTTTTTTTCTTTCTCACTTTTATGCTCTCTTTCTCTTTTTTTGTCTTTATCATTTTTTAATCCTCTTATGCTCTTCTTCCTCTCCTTCCCATTCTCTCACTTTTTCGCATTCTGTCATTATCTCATTCTCTCTCTCTCTCTCTCTCTTTATCTCATCATCATCTCTCTCTCCCTCTGTTTCTCTCTCTCTCTGCCTGGGCATGCAATAAAAAAGAATGAAGAATATTGAGCAAGACATGGATTTATCGTTTCTCCAACCGTTTGATGAAGGTTAGGGTCGAAACTTTCCAAATTTGCATACGCATAAAAAGGGGGTGAAATTATCATTGTCGCTGGGTAAGGTTAGCTTGATTTTTCCACATAATATGCAGATCATTTTAATAAAAATGAAAAGGATTACTTTTCTCTCTGAAAAGCAGTAAAGCTAAAGAAAGGATGCTAGTTTTATTCGAGTTTAGTGGTTTTCATTATTTTTAACCCCCTGTAATGCGACACCCTAGAGATTTTCGCCCAAATTTGGGCCATGCTTGATGCTATAGATGTTTTACACCAAACTAGTTCTCTCAAAATACGTTAAAATTGTTTTATTCATGCTTTTATGGCGAGTTTTTGTAGGAGAAGCTGTTAATAGGTTTATTAACGGTTTGTAATCGTTAATGGCGAACGTTAAAGGCTCGAAATAGTGTTTTCATTGAACATTCTTTTTGTAGAGATGGGGAATATAACCAGATAGATTATTTATAGATTATAATTGCTATAGATTTTAATTTTACAAGTAATTTTAGTTTAAATGGCTTAAGTCACTTACTTAATAATGTGATTTAAGCTAACCTTGCCTAATCTTATTTAAAAGACATACGGTTAGGTTACATTAGGTTAGTATATAACAAAGATTAGATTACGTTAGATAAAGTTATTTGGTTTAAGTCACTGACTTAAGGATGCGACTTAAGTCACTTCAATATAATTTCGCAGAGACAAGCTGTTAATAAGATTATTAACGGTTCGCAGTCGTTAATGGCATCGATATCGTGATTTTCATAGTTTTTTCAGAAATGGCTAAAAAAAGAAATGGTTTAGGAAACTAGACATTTTCAATTAATAAGTATCATTAACAGTTCCTAAACCTTAATCATTAAAAGCCTAGACGTTTAATAGATATGTATTTCCTATATATTTTCTTTAAAATCTTAAAATCAGTAAAAGTATGTAGTTAAAAAAACTTTTAAATAATAAAAATGTGGCTTAAGTATATTAATGGACTTAAGTCACATTTTAAGTCACATTTATTTGATGAAAACTCTTATAATATTTATACATACAACCTTGAGCTACACCAATGAATTTCACGCTATCTGCGTGAAAAACGCTTTTGCCGTATTTGCGCGCATCGCGCATCCTTGACTTAAGTCACTCGCAACGCCTCAGCACACGCCCGATTGGCCGACGGGCGAACGCGTCGCCGCGTCCGTAAGTAGGAGGTGTCTATCCACAGCCCCCCCTCGCTCTCTCATGCGTCCAGACGAGCGCCACGCGCACGCCCGCAACTAACTGAAGTCACAATCGCAAGCGACTTAAGTCACAATCCTCATAAAACGTCATAAAAATAGTAGACTGAAATACAACATTCCTTCATTCCTTTCTTTTAAAATCCTCTACTCCTCTACTACAAAAGATAGCTGCGGATGTGACTTAAGTCTTAAGTCATTCACCCCCTTATTTCAAGGAAGTGTTTTTTAATCTCCCATATAAAATATGGATCGCTTGATGGGATCCACATTTTTTCTCTATCGTTCCTTCAGAAGGGAATTGGATAGAGGAAAAAGGGGTGAATGCGTAAAAATAACTACGATGGGTGAACGAGTTATAAATATGACTTAAAATTATGACTTAAGTATGGTTGGATTTAGGGAAGGCAGCGTTTTGGGTTCGATTTGTCAAGCGTTTGTTTTCGAGCTGCATGAAGGAAGACAATTTCATGCGAGAGGTTTAATCTGATGCAGTGTTGGTTTTGTTGGGGGGCTTAAGTAAGTTTAATTGACTTAAGTGGCATTGCTTTCGGGTTCTGGATGAGTTTACTATCGAAAACAAAGGAAGTTACTACTTGAAATTGTTATATTCATATTTTTCTTTTTAGGTTTTGAATTATTTTCTACAATATTCAATTTTGATGCCTTGTAAAATGCGTGTTATATAAGATATTTCTTGGGAAATAAAATCGTAAGATGCAGAATTTATCTGGCTTTCTAACAGTGTTTATTTTTTTTTAATTATAATTAATTGACAGGGAGTTATTGTTAATTGAGTAGACTGTTGATTTTTTCCTAAAAATTGTAAATAATTTTAGAAAGTTCAACTTTAACGCTCTGTAAAATAAATTTGATGCATCACAATTCTATAGAATTAACAGGAAACTATGCAGAATTTATCTGGCTTTCTAGGAATGTTTGGTTTGTTAACTTATCGTTAATATTCAGAGAGTTATCATTAATTATGTATGCTGTTATTTTTTTCTTTTCATAAAAATTGGAGATATACATATTTCCTTAAATTTTGTTCAATTTTAACGCTTTGTGAAATAAATATTATCAAAGATAAGTTCACAGAATTAACGTCAGAAGATGCAGCACTTATTTGGGTTTACACCCTAGTTAGTTGATTAAAGTATGATTAATATACAGGTAGTTATTATTAATTAAATGTAAGAAGGATTTTTAATTAAAAAAAAAAAAGAAATATTTTAGTTCAAGTTTAACGATATATTTGCTTACAGCTAATTCAAAGAAAATAACACCGAAAATAACATGTGAAGAATTTATCTGGCTTTCCATTGATTAACAGTGCATTAAATTTTGATTAAAATAAAGGGAGTTGTCGTTCATTAGGTACTGACCAAGAATTTCTCAATCGCGTCAGATAAATTTATAACTATTATTCAATTTTAAAACACAATAAAATAAATTTGATCAAACATAATCACATCGAATTGACTGAATAATATGCAGAATTTACTTGGCTTTCTATTAGTATTGAGTTCGTTAAATTAAAATTAATATTTTCGAAGTTATAATTAATTAAGTACCAAACAAATATTTCAATTTAGACTTAAATGTTATCTCCAAACTTTGAAGCTCTAAGAAGAAAAATTGATAAGAGATATCAGCCTGAAATTCTCAGGAGTAGATGCAAAATTTATAAAACTTTCTTACATATTTGATTTGACTTTCATATTTTTGATATACAGGGTGTTACAGTACAAAACAACTAAGAAAACACGAATTTCAGAAATCTGTAAGTCATAAAATTTAATTGCTTTATTTGTCTTCCTGTCTTGAAAATCACTGTTTATTCAACGTTAATTTAATCACTTCCTACCGTTTTAACAATCTCATAAACAATATCCCTAGAAATTGTGTATTTTCTTACATTTTTAACAAGTTTAATTAGAAAGAGGAAACTTCTAAATGTTTGTAAATAAAACATACGGAAAACAACATTAAAACACTGAAAAAACTTGAGGCAACCCTGAAAAATGAAGGTAAACTCAACAACTTTCAAAAAAAACTATCGTGTGAAAGTCAAAGTTTCAAAAATTACGTAATTAAAAAATTAGGAAACAGGAAAGTGAGGGTGTTTCATTCAAGTTTCCCTTCAAAAACGTTCCCGTTGTTTCAAAGCTCTTTAAATCCCTTTAAACCGCCTAAAAAACTCTAAAAAACATCAAATAATTAGTTAAAAAACACCCTAAAAGATGTTAAAAAGATGTAAAACACTTTCACAGTAGTAAAAAAAAGTTTGCCTGAGCATGAGAAACTTTTTTGTATCATTTTTGGGAGGTTTACATGAGAATTCCCAAGTTTTCTCCCTAAATATCCCAAATATTTATAAACTCTAGCATTCCTCGACGTTGTAGGACACTTGTACTCGTCCCTTTCGAAGTAATTAATAGCTTTCTGATTGAATTTCGATGTAATTTCATGGAATACAAACGAATCAACAGATAATGAAGAGAATTTCTATTTTTATGACTTCTAAGTAAAATGTTTCGACCGGGAAACAAAACCTAGAAGGTTGCGAAGGAGTAATTAATGATTAGAGTTGTTTTGGGAGATTGGGAAATTGTCTTATTAGATGCGCAAAGGCGACTTAAGTCGTAACTTGAGTGGTTTTATGGTGCGTTTTATTTGATTTTTCGGAAAAATCCGGCTTAGATTTGTTTCTGATCGGTTTGATTGTTAACAAAAGCTATAAAAATCGCTATTAACTTATAATTACATAAGATTATTATGAGCTTATGTTAGGTTTTCGTTATTTCTATTATTTGATATATTTACCATGAATTTTTCGTGAGTTTTCTGTCATTTTTTAATGAAGAAAAAATGTTGATTCATATATATTCTTTGCGAAAGTTTGAAGCTCTGTAAAATGAAACTGATAAGAGATAAGTAGTTGTAATTAGAGGCATTTTGTTTAGAATTTATCTGGCTTTCAGAAAAGTATAAATCTTTTTATTTTTTATTGAACATACTGGATGTTACAATGAAAAATACTAAGTGGTGTTATAATTTTTATAATTTCAACTTTCCGGAGGTTGTTCCATTTTGAAGGCGTGTAAAATAAGTTTGATAAGAGGTAGAGTCATAAAAATAATCTTATTATATGTAAAATTTATCTGGCTATCACACAGCTTGACTTATTTGTACTTAGCATTAATATACAGAATGTTATATTCAGGAATATAGTGAAGTGTTTTATTTTTAGTTACGAGATTTCTTAAATATTTTGTCAAACTTTGAACACTTGTAAATTAAATTTGATAAGAGCTATATGTTCATATAAACTATTTTGTATGACGTAAACTGTATCCTGCTATCCAAGAATCCATATTACTTATTCGTAATGTTAATATACTGGGAGTTACAATAAAAAGATTAGTTTTTCTTTTCTGATGCATGTTAAAATAATTTAAAACTTTAAAAACTTATAGCAAATATATAACATACGGTAACCATTTCAAACCAACATCTACTTAAGTCAAATTTAACTGACTTTATGTAAACTTCTATTTAAAACGTCTTCTAATAAAATTAAGTGAAATATAATGAAAGAAAGGATTGAAAGCAAAAAATGAGAAAGCTGAAAGTGTTGAAAACGCTTTTTGTACCCTGCCTGCCTTAAGTTAAGTCATACATTATGTCTGCGTAGCTTCCGGTTTCATTAAAACTAATATTTTTTCATCATAAACGCTCATTCAACCCTTTCTTCGAGGCGCGTCGACTTCATCTGTTTCTAGTCAAATGTAAATTTAAATTCGTCGTGCTCAAACTTGCTCTAATGTGGCTTAAGTCACGAAAATAGCCTGATGGGAATTATTCGACGACACCTGAGAATTTTTTCAAGTCTTGATTTCATTTTTTCTTTTCTTCTTCGCGTCTTTGGCAAAAATGTGAACATTATAAAAATCGAACTTGATAATTTTAACAGCAAATGTTTTTCACTATAACTCCCTATATATTCTTCTGATTGATTATAATTTTATAGTACAAGATAGCTAATTAAATTGTTCATAATTTGTTATAATTTTTATTGTTGTATCTTTGATGGTATTGAAATTACAGGGTATCAAATTTAGACAATATTTTTTCAGCGATTTTACAGCGCAATATCGTTGATCAAAAAACCTTTTGCCTTAACCCTCTGTATATTCGGTCTACTGATAAGTATAATATATCAATGGATAGCTAGATAGATTCTACGTGGTTTGAAGAGCGTTTCAAAGATTTCTGTCTAATGGTATTGATTTTAAAAAATATCAAAGTTGTGTTACATTTTATCACATTTCCTAACACCAATTTTTTGCACAAAACATGCCTTTGTATATTTTACCATAACTCCCTGTATATTCAGCTCTCAGATAAGAACTAAATATCCGTGTATAGCCACATAAATTTGACATAAATTGAAGTTGATTATGTTGATTTTTGTCTAATGGTGTTCATTTTACAACGATTCAAAATTGATCAATATATTTTACTAACTTTTATGTAGAAGCTACATGATGTTAGATATTTGACAGGGACTCCCTGTATATAAATTAAATTGATCTGTGCCGTATGACATTAGAAAGTTAGATAAATTCTAAATATTTTACGGTAACTTGCAACTATTTTTCTTTAATGGTTTTACTTTTAGAGAGGATTAAAATTGGCTTACATTTTTGCTCATATTACGATACCAATTTTTCGACAAAGGAACAAGTCCTTGTATGTATTACAATAACTCTCTGTATAAAAATACTATGAATAAATGTTAGACATGAGTAGATAGCCATATAAATTCCAATATAATTTAATGCTAATTTTCTCGATTTATTTTATGTAGCATTAACCTTACAAGGCATCAAAGTTGATCCACATATTTCACTAAATTTATGCATAAAAACATGACGTTACATTAATTAGTACAACTCCCAGTAAATAAATCTGATTGACTAGAATCACATGCCATTAGAAACCCAGATAAATTCTAATTATTTAACACAGATTTACAATAAATTTTCTTTTAAAGTTTGGCTTTTACAGAGCATCAAAATTGACTTACATTCTTTTCTGATTTCACGCCCTAAATTTGTGGCACATAAAACACATCCTCATACTTTTTACATTAACTGTCTGCACAATAATATTACTGATAAGAAGTAAATTTGAATAGATAGCCGGATAAATTCTACACATTTTAATGTTACTCCCAATGAAATATCTTAAATAGTCTTCGATTGAGAGCATCTCAAAGTTAAGCCTCCTTTTCCAAACATATTAGTTCGAAAAATAAACAGACGTTAATCAAAATCGTAGTTAACCTCACTTCAAATTCACCATAACCTAAAATACTCGGTAGACCTAACATAACCAAGTTGGTGTGTAGACAAATTTTAATTTTGCAAGCGTACTTCATTAGCTTCGCGTTTAGAGAATGGCAATTGTTTCCACTCGTTCGCTGGCCGGCCTGACACTCGTTCGCAATGGAAGTATCGATATTTCGAGGTTAGCAATCATACGCATGCGCATGCGCATTACGCGCGCCAGCATTTGCAATTTTCGCCGCGTGAGCGAACGCCATGCACGCAGAAAATTCGTCATTGTATGCGCACGCATAGTTTACACAAACATAACACACGTAATGCTCTTAACCTCATCTCGCTCACAAGCAGCAGCAGCAACAGCAATAGCAGCAGACTACATCTTGCTACTGACTTAAGCCCTTAACAATTGTATTTGTTCGCTCATCGCTTATTTACCGCATAGCTCGAGCGAATCTACACACGGCGCTTTTAACTAAATTCAATTCAGTTAGCGCCATTTTTTAAACACGGAATTGTATTGGAAATATTCACTATATGGAATTAACATCGTTTGTAGGAAATTGAAAGACAAATTCAATTTAATTTGCTTTTATGTGTAAGAAACATAATGATATATTTTTGACTATAACTCCCTGTATATAACTCTGATTGACCAGAATCATATATCTTTAGAAAACCAGATAAATTTTACATATTTTTCGGTCATTTCCAAAATAATTTCTTTTATGGTTTTAATTTTATGCCTCATCAAACTTGTTTTTTAATTTATTTGTCTCGTTTTACGATTTGAATTTGTGGCGGCAATCCATTGCCGCATAAACAATATTAAAATCAACAAACCACAACAATCAACATCAATAAACCATAATCTGCACGTAATCAACATCCGCCGAGACTAAACATAGAAAATGCAGACACCTAGTTCGCTACCAGCCGTAGTCACCAGCGAGGCTCACATCAACCTGCCTGCCCCGTCGACCGGTACAAGCCGATTGTTTCCAGCTGCCGCCTCCGCCTGGACCTCCACGTTATCTTAATCTCATTCATCTTATATTGCATTTCATGTATTGTGGTACAATAAAATCTCACAAATTATTCTCACCGCACCACACCTCACCTCACCTCACTTTACCTCACCGCAACTCATCTCACCACACCTGACCTCACCTCAACTCACCTTACCACACCGCAACTCATCTCACCTCACCTCCCCTCACCTTACCTAACCTAACCTAACTTAACCTAACCCAACCTAACCTAACCTAACCTAACCTCACCTCACCTCACCTTACTTTACCTCACCTCACTTGACCTCACTTCACCTCACCTTACCTCAACTCACCTCACCAGATAAGTAAACTTAACTTAAGCCAACTTTACTTAAATCGTCTAATCGCAGAATCTTTAATTTCCTGCATGAATAAATCGATGATTATCGGAAGTTAACAAGGTCAAAGTGACTTAAGTCAATGACTTAAGTTGGGGCTCTCTGCCGTATGAAAAATGGCGGGAATCAAGTTCAAGTTAAACCGACGAGACAATTAGACTTAAGCCCATACAAAGTACAATTACGGAACAAAACCCACAGCGTGCAAGACTAATCAACGTCGGATGATTGTAATGAATCGCGAGAATGTGAATACTCATGCTCCCTCGCTCGTGTTCAGTGGAAAAAATCGAAATGGAATCGGAATATCGTCGGTCACAATCGCGCAATCTCAAATCAAACATGAATAATGAAGAATCTAACATAAAGTAAAGTTGACTTAAGCCAAGGGACGCCTCAGAGCTCTCTGTACGTAGGGGCCTGTGAAAACCGGGTGGAAATTTTATTAAAGTAATGAAAAAAAAAAGAGAAGAAGACGACGAGGTGGAGGAAGGAACAAAACGAAGTTGATGTTATGAGAGGACGATGACGTAGCAGTGAGTGTGAGTCAGGCTGAATCGGTTGCGCATGCGCAGCGCGCGCAATCGACTGATAAATATCCATAAACGAGCGAGCCGCAGACGATGAATAAACAAAATATTCCTCCGGCGACGATATTAAAACGATAATGAGCAAGGAATATCGGAGAATATGTGTGAGAACAAAGAAACTTTAGACTCGAAAAGAAAACAAATAAGAAAATAAGAAACAAAAGGGTTTTAAGACGTTTTTATCGAAAGAAAATAGTTGGTAAAAGGGAAATGTTTTAGTTTTTTATGCATAACTCTATAATAGATAAAGATAAATTAAGTCTGTTGGGACTGATAGATGCTTTGTTAAATTCTTTATTTTTGTTGAGAGTTTGGTTATGCTGTTGTTTCATTTTTGGTGGTAATTAGCAATTAAAGTTGACTCTTGAAACATTTTGAAATGAAAAAATGAAGAAATGTTTCTTACAGAGTTTGAGGTGCAATAAAATAAAGGTTTGAAGATACAATTTTTTCATAGTCACTTCATAATATAGAGAATTTTATTGACTTTCTAATGATTCTTATCCCATTTTGTTTTATTGATTATACCGAGTGTGATAGTAAAGAAGATTCGCATTAAAAAGTTTGATATAGAAAATGTATAAATAGAGTCATCAAACTTTGAGTCGCTGAAAAATAAAGGCCTGAAGATATTGGTTTTTCAAAATGTCTTTAAAATATAGAGAATTTTATTGGCTTTTTAGTGATCCTTATCCCATTATGTTATCGTGAACTGTCAAGACGTTATATGAAAAAGTATATGATGTTCCACGCATTGCAAGAAATACTTCGAAAGACTATTTAAATAAAATTGTTAAACATTGAGGAGTTGTAAGAAACTAACTTCCAGTCTCACTTATTTCAAAATAGAATTCAAATATAGAGAATTTTTCTGGCTTTTCGCTTCTGCTTACCTCATTTTGATAAAATAAATATACTGAATGTTAGAGTCAAAAGAAAATCACCTTGGCAAATTTCAAATAGAAAATGAAGAAATAGAGTAATCCAACTTTAAAAAGGTGTAAAGTTAAAAGTTGAAGATACAAATTTTTATAATAAACCTCAAAATATAGAGAATTTTCTTGGCTCTCTATTGCTACTTACTAGATTTTCAAATATTGAATACATTAAATGTTACAGTAAAAAGAAATTCACCTAGACAAATTTCGCATGGAAAATGTAGAGAAAAAAAAACGTCCAATTTTAAGGGGCTGTAAAATAAAAACCTGCAGGTACCCGATTTCAGAATTAACTTTGAAATATAAAGAATTTTCTTGGCTTTCGAATGCTACTTACCCTATTTTGTTATATTAAAGCTACCGAGTGCTGCAGATAATGAAAGTTTACCATGACAAATTTCAAATAGAAAATGTAGAAATATAGGTATCAAACTTTGAGGAGCTGTAAAATAAAAACCTGCAAATATAAATCTCTGAAAATAACCTCAAAAGATAGAAAATTTATCTGTCTTTCCATCAGAATTTATCCTATTCTTTTAACCTGAAGCTACCAGCAGTTACAGGAAATAAAAAAAGAAAATCGTCTGGGAAAATAAATCGATGCAATAAATCGCAAATTATTACAATAATAGTAATAAATTGCTGCAATTGTCGCATGGCATTAACGATGATGTGAAATGAAAATGCCGAAATAAATATTCCAGTTCCCATTCGCATGATCACTCTTACACTCACACACACATACAAATAAACACACACACGCACACACACACACACACACACTGTGTTGCTGAAGAATGACCACAGCGACTCCCATGATGAAGAAATATGATGGCAGCAAATAATTCGTATAATCGAACAAGAGTCGAACCCAAACAATTCAATTGTTTCCGCTGTGATCGAAATACTACGGCATTTCAAACATTGCCCATCGTCGCCCATTTCGATTGCCACCAATAAGTATTTTTCGTTTCGTTCATTCGGTTTCTTTTTTTGCTCTCCACTTGGTTTTCATGTTTCATTCCGTCTGTCTGGCTGTCAGTCCGTGTGTGTGTGTGTGTGTGTGAGCCCTTTTGGTAGGCAACATGTGATTGCTTTTGTTTTCGAAGACCTGTAATTTCCTCGGGAAATATCCACATTTTCGTAAATTATAGAGGTACAAACATTACGATTGCGTACGATCGGGTCAACATCGGACGTGATATCAGGAATAATTCGCTTTTTGTAATCGTATTTGCCTCCAATAATAGTCAATAATTATTGGTGGCGACAAAAGAAAGGCTATAAAAGTTATTACCAGCATTTTTTTTCAATCATATTCCATGAGAAACATGATTTTTGTCAAAACTTGATTTTGATTTTTTTGTTTTCTTCAATTATTTTTACGATATCACTGTGTCCATTCACTTAGCAATTAGAAGCTGCACACTGTTAGATAGCCAGATAAATTTTGCATATTTTAAAGTTATTTTCAGTAAATTACCTTTTATAGCAAATCTTTTATAGGGCATCAAAGTTCATTTTCTTACTAAAATTCTTGGAATATAGAACTATCTTCTAGATATTCGTTGGTGACACTCTGTATTTTATCTTAACAATTATAAGTTATATATGAATGGATAGCCAGATAAATTGTGCTTATTACAAAGATATTTCCATAAATTTAGCTTGTATAATTATTATGTTATAGTGCATAAAAGTTGACATACATTTTTTAAGATTTAATTTCGTCGAATTTGAAAAATTCCAGAAATTTTATTTCGATATCGCCCTGTATATTCTTGAGAGTTATAAACTATTAACCACTGGATAGCCATATAAAATCTATATAATATTATGTTTTTTCCAAAAATTTATCGCTTACCATATTTATGTTATAGCCTATCGAAGTTGTAACATATTATCGGATGTTTCATGTCCTATAATGTGAAAAGTTTCGCTAAATTTTTCACTGTAACAACTTGTATTTGTAGTTGACAGTTGTAAACTATACTCCATTCGATAGCCAGTCAAATGATGCATAAATTAATTCCATTTTCAATTATTTATCTGAAATCATATTTATTTTATAGGCGTTCAAATTTTAAGAAATGTGATAGTACCTGATTTATTACCAATTTCCTTGTGAAACTTTATATGTTTTTTACTGTAACACTCAGTATCTTTATTATTAAATAACACAACTTATAGCATTAGAAAGACTGATAAATTGTCAATATTTTTTAGTTTCGCAATGAGATTTATCTCTATAAGTTTTCATTTTATGACATCTCAAAGTTTGAGAACCTTATTATGTAAAGTTTAACAATATTAAAACATCATTAATAAAATACTTATAAAGATCAAAAATCACTTCATCTCGTTAAATAACTCTCATTAAATAACGGAAGAGCAACTTAAGAAATATTTAGAGGACATTTTCCCAAGGTAAGGCTTCAAACCATTGAACTTAAGATGACTTATCTTAAGTCGAAATATGAAAAGAATAAATGAATTACGGAAGCTAAGCATTTTTACGCTACTTATTTTTTTCTTATTCCTCTTTCGTTTGGGGGAAGTTTTCTTAACTCAGCACAATCGGTGCGTTACTGAGTAACTGATTCTGATGTGACTCACATCTGGGAAGCAGTTCACATTTGTGTGAAGTGAGAAATTTTGGGGAAGTAAATGCTTAAACTTATCATTAATTTTCTCAAAGAAGGAGGGTGTTGTATAATTAATTAATGGATTTTTAGACTTCCGAATTTAATTTATTTGGTTTTTGTGGTTTAACGTTTTTAGTTTTTGTTTTGTTGTTTCGTAGCAAGGTTAAAAGAATTGAGAAAAAAAAAAGATAGAAAACGACAGAACGAGAAGAAACGGAGAGAATGTAATTGCAAGACTTAAGTTCATTTGTTTTAATGAATTCTCAGTAACTATGAATACGATTTGCATTATTAGATTTCGAACGATTTCGTTTTGTGGTTTCGGTTTGTATTGTTTTCTTAATTTAGCCTAAATGAAATGACCGAAAATAAAGCTTTGTTTTAATCAACTATTAAACGATTATGATTAAAGATATAATTTGGAAAATGACATCAACGTGTGCAGAATTTATCTGGTTATCCACCAGCGAAACATTCAAACCAATAAATCTAGAACACACGAAGTTATACTAAAAAATAAAGTAGCACAATTTTGATTTTCAAAGAATGTCTTTTCCAAACAATGTAGCAACTTTGATGCTTCGTCAAATAGTAAATAAGAGAGATAATTCTATGAAACTCATTTCATTATTTGCAGAATCTGGCAATCTTAAAGGAAAATACAGGGAGTTACGTAAAAAATAAGTTAAACATTTTCGAAATCCAAGTTTAACATGATTTTAATGCAAATTTACACATTACTTAAGTAATATGACTTATGGAATTTGATTTCAGTAACATGACTTAAGAAACATCGTTTAAGTAACATGATTTCAGCAACATGGCTTAAGTAGTATGACTTAAGTAACATGACTTAAGTAACATGACTTAAAAAATATGACTTAAGTAACATGATTTCAGTAAGATGACTTAAGAAACATGACTTCAGTAACATGATTTCAGTAACATGACTTAAAGATGTAAAAGAAGATCGCAAATACATGAAAAAAATTAAAGTGATCAAATCCAACAAATTACAAACCACACACATACATAAAACACAGGATGATAAAAGCGATTTATATTCATGACATTTGTAAAACCGTGAAACCGAAATTCATGAAATTTATCCACACTCACATCCGTACAAATACCGCGAGCACCGCCGTTCAATTCCAGTGCGTGTGATTAATTGCATTCATCGATGTTCGAAGCCCGCTGCTGCTGCTGCTACTCGTACAACAAACTATACTTGTAGACGAAGAGAGCTACTTCATTAAAATTTTGATTAAATTGATTGGACTCTAACGAATGTGCGCTAGGAAATGCGTCGTCGTCGTCGTCGTGTGGGCCACAGTCCGAGGCATGGAAAGAAAAAAAGATAAATTACGCCCAAAGAATAATTCCACACATGGTGAAAACTTGTTTTTGGTCGTTTTGTTTGGAAATCGTTTTCGGGGCGTCCATCCAAGAGAGCCACCAAAAACCAGCATCAAACGGCGCAGGAAAGATGATTTATTAGTTCGAAAATCCTCATCATCTCCTTGGTCTGCTTCTTCTTCTTCGACTGATGCTGGCTTCTGGTAGAACAAGAACATATCGAATGCTTGTATCAACCAATTTTTATTTATTTACTATTTTGACTACATTTACATTTAGATCTCTTTTTTCGTTTCGTCCTTTTCTTTTTTTTTCCAGATATTTTCTATCTAGCCTTTTCTTTTTCGTTTTTTTTTCTTTGTTTTTTAGCTTTGGTTATATGTATTTGTGAGCGTTAACTTTCTTGAAAATGTTCAATGTATCCTTGTATGTTTCTTTTTTTGACTGGTTTGTTAGTTAGGTAGTCATAGTTTATATATCTTGTTTTCTCTGGGCGGTTAACTAATGAGAATGCAACCTAATCAGGCTTTAATGCCGCTCCCGGGGCTTCTGGGTTCACCGTGATGATAATTTTATGATCCTCCCGTGGAAGGGGAAGACGGCGAATGAAGAAGAGAAAAGAATATGTGTAAATATGCGAGAATATTACGAATAATTCGATGTTGAAGGTAAAAAATTATGAAAATGTGTAACATCTTTCTGAAATTTTAGTATTTTCTTGGAAGAATAAGTTTAGATTCCTTAGCGCAACAGCCTGTGTTTTAAAGCTAGTATGTTGAGATTTTTTCCCAAGGATAGCCATATAAATTCTGCATATTGTGCAATTTATTTCATTTGTTTATCTCTTTTATTTAATATTTTGCAGAGCATCAAAGTTGGAACATTTTTTAAAGAAGACATTCCAAGAAAAATTAAAATTTTGACGTTTTATTAATTACTATAACACTCTGCATTTTAAATCTGCGAATTTGAAAATTCTGCAATTGTTAGTCAGATAAATTTTACATATTTCACGGCTAGTTTCATTAATTTATTTCTTTTAACAAATGTTTAACAGGGCATCAAAGTTGACACATTATTTTAGGGAATGACAAAGTCATTCTTTCAGAATGAACATATTCGTTAATTTTAAATGTTAGAATAACTTCTTATATATTTTCTTTATTGCATTGAATCTTTTACTAGGGGATAGTCAGATAAATCGTACATATATAAGTGCGCTTTTAATTAAGTTATTATCTTGTATTTTAAATTTATAGAATTCCAAAGTTAATTATGTTGTAAGGTTTAACTCTCAATCTTCCAGATGATAAAAAACTTTTGATTTATTCCTAGCTGAACACCCAGTGTTTTTAAAAATATTAATTTGAAAATTCTCTGGAATATAATCTGATAAATTATAAATAATATGCCGTTAATTCTATTAAATTATCTCTTTTATGAAAACTTTTGCAGGGTATCAAAATTGACACATTGCCAAAAGTTGTTCGTTGAAAATAAAAATATCGGTTTGTTATAAACATTGGTGTAACTGTCTATATTTTTTATTCATCGCGTTGATTCCTTTATCGGTGGATAACCAGATAAATTCTACATATTTTAGAGCTATTTTCATTCATTTATCTTTTCTCATCTAAATTTTACAGCATCTCAAAGTTGTAATAAATTATTAAAACTTAAATTTACTTCGTACGTTTTTCTTAAGCATCATGACTTGAGTAAGACGGCTTAAGTCGTATAAAACGATTCACCGATAAGAAGAAACATTTAAATTGAAGATTTAAGGAATTTCGTATACTTGGAAAGCTAAAATTAGTGCCAGCAAAACGGCAGAAATTGAAATCGTAAAGTAATTGAAGTTGAAAACAGACTTAAAGTAAGTCAGATGGCTCAAGTATGCCAGCGTTAAACCAGACACCGTTCATTCGATGATAAAACGCGTTATTTTTGTATGAATTCACTCAGTATTAAAATAGAAATTACATTAAAAAGCATCAAAATGTTGTAAAAATGAAAGTTTAAGCCATAAACTTCGCGTCATTTCGAGGAATGACTTAATGATATCTCGGCAAATTGCAGATAATTTGTTTTATTACCTGCAATCATTAAATATGCTAATTTTCAACGTTTTAAATTCGCTAAAACGAAAAAAAAAACGAATCTATGAATAAAATAAGACTTAAACAATTTAAATAATTGCTTACAATTGAGATATTGTCATAAGTTTCTAATTTTACAATATTGTAGCCTTTGTATCTTAATATGACTTAAGATACAAAGGCTTAAAATGTGACTTAAGTAATATCACTTAAGTAATAAAATTATTTATTACGAAAAATTGATCTTCCAGTCTTGTTTTCGTAGTTTAAATGGAGTCTAAACATTTCTAAATATATTTCTTACCATCTTCAAAGTGTTTATGATATATTCGATGATAAAATGTCCATGCTTGTTCTTATTCTTTATATTTTTACCTGACATGATGCTATCGACGTGTTATCGTCCATCCGGACTGCGTCTAATGGTCGAAAAGTCACCTTAGACCCGTCTTACTTCACCTGAGATGGAAAAAAAAAGCGAGCGAGACACATTAAAAGCGTTTACAACCTTGTACATTAATGGTAATAATAAATAAATAAATACAGGCCAAGCAGTTGGAACAATTCCTAGCCAGGATAGAGACGGAGATGGGAAGAAATATTTCATGGCTGTGGGTTTACGGTATGAAAATAAAATTTGAAATTTCGGGTCTTTGGGCGTTGGCGACAGTTGTAGTCGCTGTGTCTTAGAAATAAAAATTTTATTTCTATCGTAGAAGTGTATTTTACGCAGGCAGTGAATCAAATCATTATAAGACGCATTAAATGAATTATAAACTGGGAAATTGTGTAAATAGTCACTATTAAAGTGGTGGAAAAACAAGCTTTCGAACTTAGGACCGTGTTTATTGTTTATATTAAATGTTAAGGAAAGAAAGAAACGATAGGCAAACATATAAAAGTGACGAAAATTTAAGTTATGAGTAGTTAAGTCATTTTTATTGGAGATCGAAATAATCTTAAATTAACTTAATGAAATGAAAAGTAAGAAATTGCAAGACTTTGTTAAGCCATTAAAGTAATTTCTAATAATATTCCATTGATGAAAATCACATCAAAATATTCAAAATTTATCTGCCTTTCGAGTGCAGATAAATAATATACGGTGGAATTAAAACACAGGGTGTTATGCTAAAAACATTAGACAACCTTTTTTCTCTTATGAAATATTGATACTGAAATTTAAAAATATATTTTCAACTTTGGGATGCTGTACATTTTAGATCAGGCACTATAATTTAATGAAAATAACTTTGTATTATGTAGAATTTATCTGGCTATCTACCAGTGCAAGATTCATTTCAGAAAACAATTAATGTGGAGATTTACAATAATATTTGTAACATCCCGATGTTTTTATTCTCAAGAAAAAACGTTGCCATTACCTAAAACATGTGTCAACTTTGATGGCCTGTAAAATGTTGAATAAAAGATTTATATTAATGAATTTAACCGGAGAGTATGTGAAATTAATCTAGGTATTACCTAGGAAATTTACAAATTCGTAACTTAAAAACACAGAGTGTTAAGCTATAAAGTATGACAACATGTTTTTCTCATTAAGAAAAATGAAATTCAAATTTTAAAAATCAATATTAAATTTTTACAACGGTGTAAAATTTAGATAAAACAAGATCAATTAATGAAACCATCACTAAAATGTGTAGAATTTAACTGGCAATCCACCAGTGTAAG